>JAOVVA010018314.1:0-16519 GCA_028565275.1 Leiocassis micropogon
ACGATAGAAGAGAAATAGGACGATAGACACTTTTCTATCGTCCCCACGATATATATCGTCATATCGCCCAGCACTAACTGAGTCAATGTTTTTTCTCTCTCTTGCGCTGCGGAATTGTGGGTAATCGTCTCCCCTGCTGGGTCTTAGTGTGCGACTCTCACTGGTATAATCAACATCCGTGCACTCGTGTATTGCTTACTATAACACTGTGACCACGTGTGTGCGCACAAAACATATTTTATTTTGTGTTTGTAAGCACGTGTGTACAGTGCGGGTGCACTGTTTCTTATAACACGTGTGTGCGTGCGTGTAAAGCAAAAGAAAGTCTCATTAGAGAGGTTTAAGATCCATTTTGTCCCTCTCCGTTTCAGCCTGTCGTTATGTGTGTGCATGCGCGTAATTTGACACTGTGCCCCATCACACACACACACACACACAATCCCGCTTCCGGGACGAATTATGCTTGTAATCCAAGGTTCCACTGTATGCGTGTTTCAATTTCTCATGAATAGTAGCGTAAAAGCAATCAACATTTACAGAAAACTTCAAGCACAGTCTGGTGATGAGACTCTCAGGTGCAGTAAAATAACTGAATGGTGCAAAAGTTTTAAAGAAGACTCCGAAGAGATCGTGAATGACGATCTCTACTGTCTACTGCAGTCGTTTCCATGAACATTCAGCGATGATCCATGAAAGTCGCCAGATAAATCAACTTGCGGAAGACAGACATCTGTTGCCAACTTGCGGAAGACAGACATCTGTCCATGGGTAACTGTATATATACGTTACAGAAACTCGGCTTAGAGTTATCGCCACATCCCCTGAAGTACTTTGCTCCAAGCACTAGAGAAATGTTGGGATAAATGCCTTAATGTAGCAGGGGATTATATGGAGAAATTTACTGTTTTTACACTGTGTTCTGTTATTTCGAACAATCAAAAGTCCCGGTTTCACTTGAATACCTCACGTAAAAAAATAATATAAATTTTTTTTAATTCATTTACAATCAGTACCCTCAGTGCATGAACACGCGCATTACTATTCATGGCCACAATTTTAAAAGGGGGAAAACAAACAGAGCCAAATAAAAATGTTCCATGATGTATCATCAAGTTCTATGATGAACCACAAAACACATGCTTGTACGTCCCTACTTGATGAATGCTTAGTTTTGAAGAAATTATTTTAAGCGCGTACAAAACACCACGTACATTTATTGTCTTGTCGTTGATGCATAAGCACAGGAGCGACTCCGGCACACCTCTGGCGTTTCTCAGACAATTAGAGGTCTAAACATACCCGAGGTCAGGTTCTGCACCACATGTCAAAGGTCAACTGCACCATTTTTTCCTGGCTTATACACGATTCACAGGAAGTAAACCCCTATGCACAAAAAAATACCTGAAGTTCTTTGTCACGCACCAGTAAACTGAACTGAACAGCGGACAAATAAAAATGACTTACCTTATTTTAAAACTGAAACACAGTAGTGATTAGTAGTAGTCATTTTTGTTGCCATGGGAACAACTAAGGCTTTCTGCCACCACCAGTAAAATATTTAATTAATTAGCAGAGGATCTGAGCTCTTGGATTAAGATAACAGCCTCTTGCACGCTAGGCATGGTTTATTTGTATGGTGCCCAGGAATTACAGCCCACACACTGGCCAGTGCTCACATTGTTTTAGTTCTCCGTACTCGGGGACACTTACATATTTTACACTCTCCAATACAACAGGTGGCAGCATGTCCTTAATTGGCTTGAGAGGCGGCATTAAATACAAAAGAAGAAAAAAAGAACAAGGAGATTACTTTTCGTGCTATGCCTAATATTCATATTTCATAAAAAACGTCAAGGGAATGCTATCGTGTTCCTACCCACTTTATCAAAATGAGATCTCACACAGATTTCCGATGGAGATCGATGCATCTAAAAAGCAATCTACTTCCGTACTCAAGTACGAGTGGCTTCTGTATCCAATTCGATGTGAGCCTGATTACACTGTACTGTGCCCGAGACCACCTCTTCAAGCGGACTCGAGCACAGTTCCTGATCTAAATGACTTTGAGCGCAAGGATTCTCATGAATTAGATAATTAAACTGAATCTACAGTACAACGTTATTTGTAATGCTAAATTTTGAGCAGTTTTGGAAGCAATATATATGCTTCTTGTGAACTGCTGTTGCTCATGGCAATGCTTGTAAATGCTGAAGAATTTACCTTTGATGCCTGATGACATAACCGTGCCAAGTCCTGTACCGAATCGAGGAATATACGAGATGTATCCCACCTCACTTATGGTGTATTGCTGTTGTAGTACATAATTTATAATTTATGTTAAATAATACAACGTTATGTCAATCTACACAAATAAAACTGAAATTCTGTTAGTTTGGCGGGAAGACTGTGTTTGCCCTGGTAGCAATGTAACAGTAAGCAGCGTCATCATTAAATTTTGTGCCGTTTTGTACCGTGAGTGTCACAGGCGTCCTTACCAACTGTAGGCGGTGTCATCACTAGCTTTTATGTCATAATGAGACATTAAGACAGGTGGGTGGTCAGGCAGTGTTGCCAGGGTCGCGGTTTCCCGGCACAATTGGGCTATTTTGAAAATCGAGTCGTGGGAAAGATTACGGAGCCGCGGGTTGCGCTTATTTTTAGATTCTGATCCTTTACAAAGACCATTACAAATAGGCATACCTATAAGTATTTGTAATGGTCTTTGTAAAAGTTCAGTATATCAGGGAAAACATGTTCTTGTTCTATATTTGTTGTTTATACTTATCAGTTTTATTACATACTTTCATATCAGATTTCAAAGAATTTATCGTGCAAAGTGCTTCCGAAATTTTGAAGCAAAAATATCTGTTAATATGTAGCATGTGCAGTATGTAATTACACACTATACTCTGCACATCCTGAAGAAAAGCATACAGGCTAAAACTATCCAAATGAAATTAATCTAAATTGCATTAAAACAATAGTAAATGTGGTAAGTCCGGACTGAAATCCTGCAGTTATCAAGTGTTTTTGGACAAAAGAATTAAAATGGGCTAGTTTTCATTCCCCTTTGGTTGGTTTTAGGTTTACATTGGGCTGCATTTTTTTTATTGAACCTGGCAACCCTGGGGTCAGGTGTCAGGATCTGCACGTGGAAGGAGCCGCCAGTAAACCCCATGGTATGGGTGGAGACGTGGGTTTCCTCTAGCTCATTTATTTATATCACACCATATAAAAAAAATAGGTTTAGCTCAATGTTGTTGTTAAATCTTTGCTACATATAAAATGCCAGCGGAATCTACTGTATGTCTGAATCATAAACTGTATAAGAACTGGACAAACCCTCAACTGTTGAAGTTCTGGCTGTCACAATCTTGGCAGGAGCTGACTCCCCCTAAACCTTGGTAAATCCATAAACAGGCAAATGGGCAGATGGCTATTGTACCATGGCTACCTCAGTTACCACAAGCTAGGTAGCTCAACTTTATCTTAACCTTAGCTTAAAATGCTAAGGTAGCTACTGTAAATTTACATACTAACCTTACTACTGATTTGATTGAACTCTATTATACTTACCCAGCACATTGCCTCATGTCAACTTCTACATCTCTTGTAGTAAGTAAACCTACATTGATCCCAGTGGGCTGGTTAGCTAAAATGATGCACAGCAGACAGCTAGCGGTTTGACACCAGCAATGACATGTCCCTAATTATGCATATAGTTATGGATTAATATCATTTTAACTAAAGGGTTTTAAAAAAAAAATCACCTGTAAAGTTGTCAAAAATCGGGTTATGGAGACCAAAACCGGTTTTCTCACCATGTTTATTTCTTTTGTAAAGTTTGTAAATTTTAACATGGGTGTCTATGGGGATTTGACACACTTTTGTAGCCAGTGGTCATTTGAGAAACCGCACGTTTTAGCACTCCCTTGCTGGACTCATTTTTCAGAACCCCTTGCTCTGAATCCTTCACAGTAAATGTATTTAAGTCACAGTAATTTGAGACGCAGCCCCTGGTAAGACTTGGAGCATTGTGTAAACTGCTCAGTACAGGTGTGTCTCCTTTTACTTTCCTCAAGTTGCTCAAAAAACCTGCTGATAACAGGAGAAACACACAGGGCAAGGATTTACAGCAATGGCAAAGTAACATAAGGTGAAGGCATTTTTTCATTTCTACACATTTCATCTGCTTGTTGGGGCCGTGTTTTTTTTTGTTTTTTTTTCTTCAGCTGGAGTAGTTTAGCAGGAAATGCCTGCCACTCAGTCAGGAACAAAGCACACTGGTCACACCTGATTTACAAATACCAGAACAGAAATGCAGACAGCTGACCAAGCCTCAGAGACTACTGTAACAAGCCATATCATTAAGGTCTTCCTCCGTTACAGCTTGTGATTATACGAATATGGATTAGATTGTGAGGACAACGCCAGATGTCGTCGCAGTGGGGGTTGAGGAACCTACGAAGTACGAGTAAAAATCTAATAGTCAGAATTTCCATGATGTCCTGCATCAAGCAGAAAGCAGAAAAAACAGACGCAGACACCCCATCTGGAAAGCTTTGAGACTGAGCTGCTAAAAACGGAGATACAAGCCCAATCCGACACTTGATTGTGATGTAACTAAGAAGAAAAGAGCGAATCAACAAGGAGAGCCAGGCACTGCTGCTTCAAATGTTCCTACGTTGATTAATTGGAGGAAAATGTGCAGGTTTGCCACAGGACTAAAATAGAAAGCTGTAACTAAGGGATGCTTGAGTTCTCACTGGAGCAGCACAAATGGTCAGGTCAGAGTGCAGTGATTACGACTGGGCTTAAAATGCAGACTCAAAAACCAAAAAGACACAATGTCTTGTCTCTTTGCTGTTTCCCCGTCACTCTGACATTTTCCCCTAAATTTATCAGACGCTTTAATCATATTCAACCAGAAAGCAGTCTAATCATCTGATCATCAAAACATGTCTCTCTAATTTACAGTTATGTGATTTAAACTCTCTCCCATGGTGAGTTAGCTCCGACAGGATGAAAGTCCACATTGTATTTGGCGTTGAGCTCAAATATTTGACAGAGTGTTTAGAAACCACTGGGAGTAAAGATACAAGGGTTTGCTTTGGAAGGGTCGCTTTGCTCATCCATGCAGTGTCTAAGCTGATTGTACGCATCACGGCACCCGAAAGCACCTGATGTCTCCGGGCTAAAAGCGTTTGCAAATTTGCCTGGCATGGACCACTGACGTGCTCCGAAGGGTGGGGTTTTAATTTGGAAAAATAAAAGACTAAATAATTCATGCAGACAAAACTGGCATTGCAAAACACCTGAAAAGTGTACAGCAAAAATATCATCATCATCTGCTTTGCTGGGTGCATTAACATGGACCATGGTATCAATCAGAACAGTCTGCCCTGATCTGGCCCATTCAGAATCGGAATGAGAGGGTTGGTGCAAACCTCATAATAATCTGTTCAGTGGGTAAATATTATCAATGTAAACACTTAATCTGAGCGTTTCTCTCTTGTCCGAATAAACATATTCTTCTTGTGCATGGTTGCTCCGTGTTGGGGTAAAATTAAGGGACGTTGTGGGTTTCCAGAAAGGAAATTCCTGATCGAAAAACTTGGTGAAAGCAACTCTCTCCCATCAGTCTTACTTCCATCCACTGGGTCTCTGGCTGAGGAAAAGCGCTAATTGGCTCTCTATTTCATACATAGTTAAAGCATCTAACCAATCATAGCTGGGGCTAAATTGTTATAACCAATCGTAAAGCAGAAGGCGGGATTTCAATGCTTCACAACAATAATAAAATCTTATTGGATTAGCGTCCATGTAAACAGTTAAGTAGGAATCTCTAATCATAAATTATTTCAATCAGATTAAAGAAAAATTTCCCATGTAAATGTAGCTACTGGTGACTTTTTCGGTTATGAATAAATGACAATGCTTTAACAATTTTGTTTTAGAGAAAAATATAAAAATGTCAGAATATGCTTATCATAACTATATAGAATTGTTGAATATTTTCATAAACTGGAATGCACAATGCAAAAATCAGTAATACTCGAGTAAACAATTTTTATCCTGGTCAGGGTTATGGTGGATCCTACATCCATCCCAAGGTGTGAATCAGAATAACACTCTAGGTCAGATGCCAGCCATTTGCAGAGAAACAATCTAGGTGTGACAGAGGAAACAAGAAAAAAAAAAAAAAAAAACCACCCATTGGGAGAACAAGCAAAACTCCACAGAGAGTAGGCATAACCTTGGGTTCAACCTAGGGGACCCTCAAGCTGTGCAGCAGAAAACCAAGGCTGTGCCGCCTGAAACATCCATTTACACACCTACGAGAAAACAACATCTAACACTTTTAAGTCAGATTGAGAAAAAAACAATAGCATTATTTGTCATTTCTTCCTTAAAGCCTGGTTACTTCCTTAACTCTTCTATGAGGATTCCAACAGTGCTTTGACATTTCCATCAACTGAATGATTAACGACTTGTGTAATGATGACTATTATAGCATTTCATCTGCTGTTCCAAATAATCCCATTGTTCATAACACCTGTTGAACCACCTGTTGCTTCACACCAGCATATTCATTTGACCAGTGCTTTCCCCCCCCTCTCCTCATCAACTTTTTACTATTTTCATGATACACACATGTTCTATACAAAACCCGCTACTTACATTAATACAAACTGATTCCCTTCACCCTCATTATAATCACTTATAATCACCAACCAATTATCATTAGTAGCTCATATGACCTGTTTACAGGCTATACTAGAAACTCAATTAAACTGCAAATGTATTGCATCAAGTGTAATGCAGGAAGTAACAATCCTTACAAACATGTACGTCATAACCAAAAGTATACGGACACCCAAGCACTACCACGAGTGCTTTTTAAACATCCCATATCTAAATTTATCTCTACCAAATTTCCTGATTTAATAGACTTCACTCTTCTGGGAAGGCTTTCCACCAGATTTTGGAGAATTTATTTTTGTTTTCTGCCCATTCCAGGAGCAAGAGCATTACTGAGGTCAGGCAGTGATGCTTAATGAGAATGTCTGGGCTGCAGTCAGTGTTCCAGTTCATCCCAAAGATATTGAGTGAGGTTGACATCAGGGTTCTGTGTAAGACACTCAAGTTCTTTAGCTCTAAAATTAGGCACACCATATCCTCATGGAGCTCACTTTGGTCTCATTCGTTTCATTGAATGGAAATTGTAATGCATAACTCTATGCTTTTTACCTTTGTGGTAACAGTTCAGGAAATGCCCATATATGGGCATGATGGTAAGTTGCCGACCATCTTTTGGCTGTATGGAGTAAATTCAGATGGTAAACCTTTAACCTGGAAAACATAGCTTGATCTTTCCTAATGTGTAAAAGTTTTTGACGCGACATATTCGTAGAGGACTGTAGTCTCAAAGTTATTTCAGTAAGACATTACCCGTAATTACAGTAAAGCTAATTATATTATTAAATAAAACTGCACAAGATGGTGCTTTTCATGGACACTAAAATATGCCATACAAATCCACCTTAAGAGTAATACAGTACAAGCACCCAGTATCTTTGGTCATTTTTATGGGTCGCTATAAAGCTGAAGATTGCGTATCCTGGTCAGTAAAGGTACAGCTTACAGTTCCAGGGAACAGGTGGCCAAGGATTAGCTGCATGATTAATTTGAACCATGTTCAATTTCCATAAAATCTCTGTGGCATACGCAAACCTCAAATGCACCATGACATTCTCTCCAGATGACAGCGGCAGCAGCACCAGCGACCACACCAGCACTTCTGAGGTAACGGTTTTCCTAGAAGGCAGGACCAACCTGGTTTTGACTTGTAAATGACCTGAAGCTAACTGTACTATGGCCATGTTCAGTTGCAAAACACCTGGGACTAGACTAGGTGTGTTACAAGTTCACATCGATTTTAGGACCTTCAAAAATTATGTTAGCAAAAAATACTGCTTTCTAAAAGATCTCACCACTGTAGAACCTCAATAGTGCTTGAATGATGCAAAGCGATAGGGCAGTGGTGGCTCAAAGGGTTAAGGCTCTGGGTTACTAATCAGAAGATTGGGGGTTTAAGCCGCAGCACCGCCAAGTTCCCACTGTTGAGCCCTAGAACAAGGCCATTAACCCTATCTGCCCCTGGGGTGCTTCCTAACTGAGATATGCAAAATAATACTTTTGCTGTGCCGTAAGGTACATGTGACAAATAAATGAATCTGAGGTCAGACTTGCAGTATAGTACTCAAGTTAATCATCACCCAACATCAAATAAAATATATCCCTAAAACAGGAAGTCTTGTTCTCATGCTTCACACCAAATGGTAGAGAATCTCATGAAGTGTGCTTGATAACAATATCAAGATGTTTGATTTGACTAAATTCTAATTCACTTAGGTTTTCAATTTATATCATATTTGATTGCCTTGTCATTAAAAAGCCATTGATGTATTTCACCAAAATAATGTTGAAATGTTTCAATTTACTTTCTTCCTGCAAAGACTGAATAAAGAAGAAGTCAAACAAACTTGGCGGTCAAACTCGTTAAAGATGAAGAAAACCTTTCTAGCCTGATGTGAGGTCCCTTTTATTTGTTTTATTTCTTATAATAAAAGGTCATTGGATCAAGTTGTTGGATAGCTAGATATTGAAGCAAAACAGACATCAGCCTAATTATTTCAGTCTTTAATATGGTGTCAAAATGTCCGCAGCGGGAACAGAATCTTTAAATGAAAGTCTTCACGTTTTCTTTTATTTGTGAGTGAGACAACGTACTTCAGTTTAGGACATTCTGTAACACATATACTCTAATCGAAGCCACGGTTTCACCACATAAAAGGTTTTCCCACATCACCAGCCTCAAATCACAGTACAAACCAAGAAACCAAATATTCCAGACTTCCTTCTAGGCGTGAAAAATCATTCACTGTATTCATACGAAAGGGGAAAAAAAAAAAAGATGTCAAATATGACGTGGATTAGGACGCTGTATTATAGCATACAGACAGATTTAAAATATTAACACCTACACTTTGCGATCACTGCTTTGACAACAAAATGTCCCTCTTTTTAAAACGTTTCAACACATTATTAATTCTGTTTAAAGAACCTTGTCGAGGCTTTTGTTTTGGGAAACTGGATCTTTAAGTAATCCAACTTGGAGTTTAGCGCCATTTACTCCTGTCCTTCTCCGGCGTCTGCCCTGGGATAGGTGATACCAGGGACATCTTGCAGACAGACACCGGGATCATAAACTAGTATCAGTGTAGTGACTCTGGGAGTCCTGGCAGACAACACACACACACACACACACACACACACACACACACACACACACACAAGTATGCCTTGAATAATGATCATTGAAATGCCAAGTCACTGAGTAATCTCACACACATGACACATCACATTTGATATTCAGATAAGAAGTACTCTAATGTCTCATATGTGTGTGTGTGTGTGTGTGTGTGTGTATATATATATATATATATATATGCTTATTATGCTTGTAATATAACACACAAAACACATTAGACTATGTGAGAGCACGTGACCACTTAAATAACCACCATACCATTGTGTTTTAAAGAAATGGAGACAAATAACTGATATGACAGTTGAAATATTGACTTCTTTTCAGATTCTTGTAATGTTGACGTGTAACCAAGCATTACAAACAATTCCATAAACAATAAACACACTGTAAAAAGTCACATTTGTATTGCTCTCTGTCAAGTTAAATAAACCTGAAGCTGAACACTCAGCATGACTGTGCTTAACTAAGCCCTTTATAAAATATATAAAACATACATAAAGGACTAATTAATCACCTTACCGTCCTCATTGTGCGTTTTCCAACACCTGAACGACTTTCGTTGTGTGTACGGTTAGCAAGACAAACAACAACTCCTAAGTGTGTGTATTTATCCCTCACGCGCCGTTGTCAAATCTTTTTTTTTTTTTCCAATCTTTCTGTCTCAGCCTACCGACAAGAGGCGTTTATTTGTTTTCTTCCCACCCACATTGCAATAGGTCCCGCCTTCTAACATACGATTGGTGGAGACATCGAACTCGCGCTCTTTGGATGCGGCAGTAACGTGAGCGACGTCGAAGCTGTCCAATTAGAAAAGTAGTCGTACGCACGCAATATCTATCCAATCGAGTGTTAGAGCCGAGCACGTCTATCCAATCGTAACCAAGAAGGCGGGGCAGAGGAGTTCGGGAGATCTAACTGACAAAGAGTTTCAGTTGGAAGGAAACAACGAGGATCGACTCAGGCAAAACTAATCGAAACTCGAACTTTTCGAGTTTTTTTTAGGTGTTAAGGTACTCTCATTATAAACCAGAGCACGTTTTGCTAAAAATTTATTCTATGTAGCTTTTTTTGTTCAGTTTAGGTGTATTTAAATATGCTTACATTTTAATAACAATATAACATTTAATAATAGTACAAGTTTTAATAACAGCTTATGTTCACATATTTTACACACACTTAGGCACACACCACCCTGATTCTTCATGACATTACACTTTGAACTAATTCCTACCGCATAAAGTTCTTTTCTTAGATATTTCAAAAACCTTGTTCTTGTTTACATAAGATAAGCATGAGAGATTTTACATCTCAGAACCTCTGTAGTCAAACTAGGGTCAATGGAGGCCAATAATGACCATTGCATTTATTCCCATTTTACCACCATGGTAAGACCTCTGGTCAACATTCACATGCTCATTCACACACTATGGGCAATTTGGGAACGGCAGTTAGCCCAATCTGCATGTCTTTGGACTGTGAGACGAAACTCGGTCCACCCAGACATAAAGGACATTCGCCAAGCACGGAAAGAATATGCAGACCCCAAGGCGGGGATCGAGCCTGGTCTGGGGAGTTTCCTGGCCATGGACCCAAAATTTCGATATTTTGTTCCCCGAGCTTAGTTATCACTTTTGCCTTATGACAAAGTGCTCCATCAAACTGGAAAAGGCATTCTTTGACACCAAACTGTTCTTGGTTGGTTGGGAGAAGTTGCTCTCTGAGGATGTTTTTGGACTATTCTATGTGTTCTTAGGTAAAAAATTGTGAGTGAGTCCACTCCACTGGCTGAGAAGCAACCCCACACATGAATGGTCTCAGGATGCTTTACTGTTGGCATGAAACAGGATTGATGGTAGCTGAACCGGGTGCTCCAGTTTCATCCCACAGTCCAAAGACATGCAGATTTGTCTAACTGGCGTTCACAAATTGTCCGTAGTGTGTGAATGATCATGTGAGTGCGTGTATGTGAGCCCTGTGATGGATTGGCACCCTGTCCAGGGTGTACCCCACCTCGTGCCCTAAGTCTCCTGGGATAGACTTCAGGTCCCCCCCACCCTGTATACAGGACAAAGTGGTATAGATGATGAGTGAATGAGTGAATGGTTACTGATATAGTACATGGTTATACCATGGTACATACTTTGGTACAACAGTGTATGTATATATATATATATATATATATATATATATATACATACAGTATGTACAGTATCATGTACTGTAGTATGGTACTATGGCCGTGGTTCCCAGCTCCTGCGCATTTAACTATTCAACTAATTAACTAAATAACTAATCTTTTCTTAATTGAAGTGGCAGCAGTTCTCCAGGACTAAGGTTAATAATCACTGAACTATGGAACTCGTACCATGATACTGTCAAAAATATGTTATAAATGTTTGTTTGCCATAACAGTGATATTTAAGTAGTATGGTACCATTGTATGCATTTAACATTAGGAAAACACAATAGTTTATGTTGAAACTCTTAATTGCATACAGCGTTCAGCAGGTATCGTCCTTTGCCTTTATGCAAACAGTTGTGGTGAACATCTGCGAGGGTAGCCGCAAATTTGCACAAGTTCATTTTTCCACATGCAAATTAGGTTTGTGGAAAACTTGTGGTAGACTTCTTACAAACTCTGTGGTAAACCTACAGTGACCAATTAATTCTACATTCTATTATTTACCACAGGTTTGCCAGAATGTATGCAGTTTGCGACAAATTTGCAGCAAGTTCATTTTTTCACAACTTACCAGTAGTATTGTATGTACTAACATATCTAATATGGTACAATATGTATAAATATACAATAATGTTTTTATTTTGTGACTAGCTTTATCCAGACAGTCATCAGTGGCGACTGTTCCAAAACTTGAAGTAATCACAATCCATAACAAGAGTACAGGAGCGAACGTGATAGTGGAGCAGGGCTGCGTTTAATAACAAACACAAGACAGTTAATCGGACCATTCAACTATCATAGGCTCTTAAGCTGTTTTCAAGTTCGCACGATTGGTGAAGCGAACTGCTAAACAATAGAAGAAATTAACGGAATTAAGCATTTCATTTTTTCCATTTTTATTCTCGGTAGTTTTTGAGAGACGCCCAGCGCCATGCTAACTAGCGGATGTGATGTAGCTTAGCTGGCTAGCTAGCCAACTTTAGCTAACATTAGTCAAGGAATACCTGAGTGGGCTGGTGAAAATTCTCAGGTAAATTCACTGCAATGTTTATTTAGAATTCAGTCATTATTATCAGATAATGCTAGAAAAGTACAGCCAACTAAGTTCCTTGAAGCCTCATTAAGGTGTAGGGCAGGGGTGTCAAACTGGATACAGAAAGGGCCATGTAGATGCAGGCTTTCATTCTAACTAAGCAGAAGCCATGCCTGATTAATTAGTTGTTTTTGCCTTTCAATAGACTATCAGGTATAGCCTCGGCTACAGGGTCCACATGGCCCTTTCTGGATCCAGAAATGTTATTAACCTGAAGCTTCATTTACAAGCTTGTTGTACTGACGTCTAGTGGACAAATTGTGTGTTGCAAATAGATCCTAACATTGCAATCAGTGTAATTAATATGGACATGTAGCTGCAAGTAATATTGCATCATTTGTCAGTTGTGTATGTAAATGTTTATTTAAAATCCACTGTGCAAAGAAAATGTTTGCACACATCTCCGACTCCCCCTGATTACATTCTAGCAATTTATTAAAGTAATTACCTTTATATTGGGAGAAATTACTTCAGAATGTTCACAAATAGGAATGTGCTTCTCTTTCTTTCTTACTTAGTTACTTATTTTTTTAATTAACAACATGAACATGGGTACAATTAACAAGCCACTGTTTTGACTATTTGCATGGAATATATAAATTCACCAGTCAGTGTTAAAAATTCAATACACAAATCAAGTGATTAAAACACACAAATAAGGAAATTAATTGAAAAGAACAAGACAAAAAGACATGTAAACACAATAACACTAGGGTTTAAGAGACAAATTGAGGTCATTAATGAAAACCAAAATTTCCACATTTTGGTTCATCATGTAATTTGATGATACAGTACAGTACATGCAAAGTTTATTGCGAAACGCAAAAAGGGTTGGTTTTCTTGAATCTTCATTTATGAATACTCCTCCTACTACTACTACTACTAATAATAATAATAATACAAATTTTACTTTTATAAAAAAAAGTAATGATAGAATTCACAACAGTGAGACATTTATATGAACAAGCTTACATTAAAGTTGAACGAATCAGTCACGTGATTTCAGGAACCGCAAGGCCACATTTGTCATTAGTCACTCAGGGAAACAACAGCTTTATTTGGAACCTCCTCTTCTTTTCGACACAAGCTTCGGAGCTTCATTGTCATCAGTCACGTCACTACTCACAGCAGAGTTAAAATCAAAGTGGCTACATGAGTTTATTTGGTTATGTTATGAAAAGGGTTAAATTTTGGGTGGTGTAGTGGTTAGCACTGTCGCCTTGCACCTCCAGGGTCCGGGTTCGATTCTCGGCCAGGCTTGATTCCCGTCTCTGTGTGCATGGAGTTTGCATGTTCTCCCCGTGCTTGGTGGGTTTCCCCCGGGTACTCTGGTTTCCTCCCACAGTCCAAAGATATGCAGGTTAGGTTAATTGGCGTTCCCGAATTGCCCGTAGTGTGTTTATGTGTGTGTGCCCTGCAATGGATTGGCACCCTCTCCAGAGTGTACCCTGCCTCGTCCCCTAAGCCTCCTGGGATAGGCTCCAGGTCCCCGCGACCCTGAGTACAGGATAAAGCGGTATAGAAGATGAGTGAGAGTGAGTGAGTGGATACCTGCTGAACTTTGGTACTCACTATGGTATCCAATAACTACCATGGTATTTGGAATGTATTACCACACTGACTCCAAAAGTGTCTCCATAATTTTTAGAAAAAAATTTATATTTGTTCTCATTTGAGGCAGTGAAATGTTCTTCTATAATCCTGCAGGTGGTAGCAGCTAAACTATTCGCACATTCGCAGGCAGCACAGCATCATGTGTGGTTGGAGCAAATGATTTGTTTAGAATCGTAACTAAATGAAAATAATATTGAATCGGCATATTTATAAAATCTTTATACAGTACATTAATTGGACATTGTTGTATGTTTAGTGTAGCCCATTTGTCCTGTTCTGGTCTTTACTCCTCCCTTGAGGTTGGGGGGAATTTAATCCTGCAACCCCCCCCCCCCCCCCCCCCCCCAAAAAAACCAAAAAACCAGGACATAGGAGGAAAAAAAAAATCGAGATCACGTGACTCTTACTTTCGGCGCCAAAATAAGGAAAGAGCATACTGGACTGGATCGGTATTGCGCGGACAAGGATCAAGCTTTTAGGAGCATTGCTGTCACTTGCTGGACTAAATCGGCAACGCTGAAGAGTCAAGTTTTGCGAGATCTCGCGAATTTTTGTGAGATCTCGCAAACAATTTTTTTTTCACCTATATCCTGTTAGCCTATATATTTTTTTTGCCTTCCTTTTTTTTTCAAGGTGGCCCCATGTCCTTTTAGGGGCTCAGTAAAATACAAACTCTACAACAAATAATCTAAAAAATCTGCAAATTCTCACAGTTACATTTTATTTGATAGACTTAGGGTGAAAAATAGATTACATTACAATATGACTTGCATGTGCAAAAGTGTGAACACCCTACTAAGTCAGTACACATACTATGGCAGCTAGAATCCTTTCTATTTTTGTTTAATATATTTTAAACCACTTCAGTTTTATCTTTGCAAAGTGCTTTTAGCTCTGAGATATTTTTGCCCGTTCTTGCATGTACAGTATATTTAAGATGTTTACAGATTTTTTTTTAGTGACGTTTAAATCAGGGGGGTGTAAGGGCCATTCTAAAAGCTTCTGTTGTGATTCTTAAAGTAGTTCATGCTGGATTTTGAGATATCATTGGGATCCTGTTAGTCTCCTAGACTCTCATGAAGCTTTTTTCTGCTTTGGTTTCTCAACTGACTGTGTTATATTTGCTACCAGAATTTCTACCTGTTCAGCACTTCCTGTGCCCCAGCTGTCACACAACGCTAGTCTTAAACAGTAACCACTCATGTTAGCACATGTTGGTAGGCAAAGGTCCCCTTTTAAAATTTCTTGCGAAGCCCAAAGTTAATGTCACCAAATAATAATAAAAAAAAACAAAAGGGGTGCTCAGAATTTTGCATCAAACTGTATATGGTAAACAGGGGATAAACATTTCCAAAACAGGAAAGTCTTCAGAACTGTAGAACTTCAGCGTTTGCACTTTCAGTTTCCCATGTAACAAAAAATGAATAAACAATGTATGGTCATTGTGTCATCGTGTACTTAATAAGCAGTACTGTCTGGATGAAACTAGCTGGAATTTGAAACAAGCTCAACCTGATCTGTGTTATTTCTCACTATTTATTCAGGCTTTGCTCAATGACGGAACATAAGGAAACAGTCAGAAATAGTCTCTTTAATGTAATAAAGAGATGTTAGTTTCTTGTCTACTACTGAGTCATTTTCTCGAAAGAAAGAAAGTAAGAAACCTGGCCCTCAAGATAACTATAAAACAAACTCACTGTACAGGGAACACACTGCCATCTAGTGAACACAAGTGTCATAAACTCAGTGTTACAAGCTGTGCAAAAGAAAAAAAAAACTCACTTTGCGGTTTACTTTGGAGGTTGACAGAGAGAGAAAACGAGAGCTGCAAAAGTATCTGCGCGTTCTCCTCGGTGACGTAGTGACTAAAATCTGCTTCGGACAGAGAGTGAAAGTGTTAAACCTCGCAGCAGATCCTTCATCTCTCATCATTTCTCCAGTTTGAATCAGTGGCGGACTGACCATCTGGAGCACCGGGAGTTTTCCCGGTGGGCCGCTGGCCAATGTGGGCCGGCCCAGTCAGTACGCAAATATATTTAAAAAAATGACGGAAACCATATTTCTTGCATCTCTTTTCTACGCATGTGGATGAGTGCGTCGATTGCACGGGCGCCGCCGACAAAGAGCGCGTATTTTATGTTCCCGCGCATGCGGATGTATTGCCCTTCTTCATTATTAATCAGTTTGGTCTATTCCATCCATGTTCTGAAACACAACCCCCGCCCCAACCTCTTCACTTTTAATTTACGGAGGGAGAGATATTGATCCTTTCTCGATACAGCGAATTTCTCTCAGC
>JAOVVA010018498.1:0-16509 GCA_028565275.1 Leiocassis micropogon
GTTCGTTTGTTCAACGATTAAAGTCCTACGTGATCTGAGTTCAGACCGGAGCAATCCAGGTCAGTTTCTATCTGTAAAGCCACTCTTCCCAGTACGAAAGGACCGGAAAAGGGGGGCCCATGTTAACAACACGCCCCACCTCAACTTAATGACACAAACTAAATTAAATAAAGAGGAGGCATAATATCAAAAATCAAGACCAGATTATTAAGGTGGCAGAGCCCGGTAATTGCAAAAGGCCTAAGCCCTTTCAACCGGAGGTTCAAATCCTCCCCTTAATTATGATCCCCCTACTAATTACATATGTAATTAACCCCTTGGCCTATATTATTCCTGTTTTACTGGCAGTTGCATTCTTAACACTTATTGAACGCAAACTGTTAGGTTATATACAACTACGAAAAGGCCCAAACATTGTAGGCCCATACGGACTTCTACAACCAATTGCAGATGGTGTTAAACTATTTATTAAAGAACCAATTCGCCCTTCCACATCATCCCCACTCCTATTTTTATTAACTCCAATAATAGCACTAACCCTAGCTATAATATTATGAATACCCCTTCCCATACCCCACTCAATAACTGACATAAACCTGGGTATACTATTTATCCTGGCCATTTCTAGCCTGGCTGTGTACTCTATTTTAGGCTCAGGGTGAGCTTCCAACTCAAAATATGCACTAATTGGGGCTCTACGAGCAGTTGCTCAAACAATTTCATATGAAGTAAGCCTGGGTTTAATTGTCCTATCAGCTATTATCTTAACAGGTGGCTTCACACTACAAATATTTAACAATGCTCAAGAAATAACCTGATTACTCCTACCCTCATGACCACTAGCCGCTATATGATATATTTCCACCTTAGCTGAAACCAACCGAGCCCCGTTTGACTTAACAGAGGGGGAATCTGAGCTGGTTTCAGGGTTTAATGTAGAATACGCCGGGGGTCCATTTGCCCTGTTTTTTTTAGCAGAATATGCCAACATCTTGTTAATAAACACTATATCAATTATTTTATTTTTAGGGACTACTAATAACCCATCAGCCCCCGAACTCTCTTCAGCTATTATTATACTAAAGGCTGCACTTCTATCTATAATATTTTTATGAGTTCGAGCCTCATATCCGCGATTCCGCTATGATCAACTAATACATTTAGTATGAAAAAACTTTCTACCCGTTACACTAGCCCTAATTTTATGACATCTGTCCCTACCTATTGCCTTCATAGGCCTTCCCCCGCAACTATAAAGGAGCTGTGCCTGAACGCCAAAGGACCACTTTGATAGAGTGAGATATGGAGGTTAAAATCCCCCCGGCTCCTTAGAAAGAAGGGACTCGAACCCTTATTGTGGAGATCAAAACCCCAAGTGCTTCCACTACACCACTTCCTAGTAAGATCAGCTAAATAAAGCTTTTGGGCCCATACCCCAAAAATGTAGGTTAAAATCCTTCTCTTACCAATGAGCCCCTTAGTAATTATAATTCTATTAATAAGTCTGGGTATAGGCACAACATTAACATTTATAAGCTCTCACTGACTACTTGCCTGAATAGGCCTTGAAATTAACACCCTAGCAATTATTCCATTAATAGCTCAACACCACCACCCACGAGCAGTAGAAGCCACCACCAAATATTTTTTAGCACAAGCAGCTGCAGCTGCCATAATTTTATTTGCCAGCACAATCAATGCCTGGGCCACAGGTCAATGAGATATTAATTGCCTAACTGATCCTATAGCAGTCACTTTAGCCACAATAGCCTTAGGATTAAAAATTGGATTAGCCCCTATACATTTTTGAATACCCCCAGTTATACAAGGCCTAGACCTCACAACAGGCCTAATCATAGCAACATGACAAAAACTTGCCCCATTTGCGCTAATTATTCAAATGGCCCAAATAATAAATCCTCAACTACTCACAGGCTTAGCACTAATGTCAGTAATCGCGGGGGGTTGAGGAGGATTAAATCAAACACAACTACGAAAAATCCTAGCCTACTCATCAATTGCCCACCTAGGGTGAATAATCATTATTACACAATTCAAACCACAACTAACCCTCCTAGCCCTACTCACCTATATTATTATAACATTAACAGTATTTATTACATTTAAACTTATAAATACAACAAAAATTAACACACTAACAATAAGCTGAGCAAAAACTCCAATTATAACAGCCACAGCCGCACTGGCCCTCCTATCCCTAGGAGGTCTACCACCTCTAACTGGATTTATACCTAAATGACTTATTCTACAAGAACTAGCAACACAAAACCTGCCTCTAACAGCAACAATTATGGCACTAAGCGCACTTCTGAGCCTCTACTTCTACCTACGGCTATGCTATGCAATAACCCTCACCATTTCACCAAACACAAACAACTCAACAACCCCGTGACGTCTACAAAATACACAGAACACGATACTACTAGCCGTCTCCACCATTTTTACTTTAATGCTGCTACCACTAACCCCAATATTTCAAGCACTATTATTCTAGAGATTTAGGCTAATATAGACCAAAAGCCTTCAAAGCTTTAAGTGGGGGTGAAAATCCCCCAATCTCTGATTAGGACTTGCAAGACTTTATCTCACATCTTCTGAATGCAACCCAGACACTTTAATTAAGCTAAAGCCCTACTAGATGAGAAGGCCTCGATCCTACAAACTTCTAGTTAACAGCTAGACGCTCAAACCAGCGAGCATTCATCTACTTACCCCGCCAAAAAATAAAAAAATTGGCGGGGTAAGCCCCGGCAGGCAATTAGCCTGCGTCTTTGGATTTGCAATCCAATGTGTAATACACCACAAAGCTTATGATAGGAAAAGGATTTGAACCCTTGTACACGGAGCTACAATCCGCCGCCTTACTCTCGGCCATCCTACCTGTGACCATCACACGCTGATTTTTTTCTACCAACCATAAAGACATTGGTACCCTATATTTGGTATTTGGTGCCTGAGCTGGCATAATCGGCACAGCCCTAAGTCTCCTTATCCGAGCAGAACTAGCCCAACCAGGAGCCTTCCTGGGAGATGACCAAATCTATAATGTCATCGTAACAGCCCATGCTTTCGTAATAATTTTCTTTATAGTGATACCAATTATAATCGGAGGATTTGGAAACTGACTAATCCCCCTAATAATCGGGGCCCCCGATATAGCATTCCCACGAATAAATAATATGAGTTTTTGACTATTACCCCCATCCTTCCTTCTTCTGTTAGCCTCTTCGGGGGTTGAGGCGGGGGTTGGTACAGGTTGGACCGTGTACCCCCCACTTGCTGGTAACCTAGCCCATGCAGGAGCCTCTGTAGACTTAGCAATTTTTTCACTACATCTAGCCGGTGTTTCTTCAATTCTAGGTGCCATTAATTTTATCACAACAATTATTAACATAAAACCCCCCGCCATCTCTCAGTACCAGACACCACTATTTGTATGAGCAATTTTAATTACAGCTGTCCTACTGCTTCTCTCACTGCCAGTATTAGCCGCCGGCATTACAATACTGCTGACAGATCGAAATTTAAATACAACATTTTTTGACCCGGCAGGAGGCGGAGATCCAATCTTGTACCAACACTTATTCTGATTTTTTGGGCATCCAGAAGTATACATTTTAATTTTACCTGGATTTGGAATAATTTCTCACATTGTAGCTTACTATTCAGGTAAAAAAGAACCATTTGGCTATATAGGAATAGTTTGAGCAATAATAGCCATTGGGCTACTAGGATTTATCGTATGAGCCCACCACATATTTACAGTTGGCATAGACGTAGACACTCGAGCATACTTTACATCAGCAACAATAATTATTGCAATCCCGACAGGAGTAAAAGTATTTAGCTGACTGGCCACCCTTCATGGAGGATCCATTAAATGAGAGACCCCCATACTATGAGCCATCGGATTTATTTTCCTATTCACAGTCGGAGGCCTCACTGGAATTGTCTTAGCCAACTCATCCTTAGACATTGTACTGCATGATACTTATTATGTAGTAGCCCACTTCCACTATGTACTATCAATAGGAGCTGTATTCGCAATTATGGGGGCATTTGTACACTGATTCCCCCTCTTTACAGGATATACAATGCATGACACATGAACAAAAATCCATTTTGGCACAATATTTGTAGGTGTTAATTTAACCTTCTTCCCACAACATTTTCTTGGATTAGCAGGCATACCACGACGTTATTCAGACTACCCAGACGCCTACTCATTATGAAATATTATTTCATCAATTGGCTCAATAGTCTCACTAACTGCAGTCGTAATGTTTTTATACATTTTATGAGAAGCTTTTGCTGCTAAACGAGAAGTACTCTCCGTAGAACTAACTACAACTAATGTAGAATGACTACACGGCTGTCCTCCTCCCTATCATACATTTGAAGAACCCGCGTTCGTACAAGTACAAACAAACTAACGAGAAAGGAAGGAATTGAACCCCCATAAGCTAGTTTCAAGCCAGCCGCATAACCACTCTGCCACTTTCTTCCATAAGATACTAGTAAAACAGTTATTACACCACCTTGTCAAGGTAAAATTGTAGGTTAAAGCCCTGCGTATCTTAAATAAATTAATGGCACACCCCTCACAACTAGGACTCCAAGACGCAGCCTCACCAGTAATAGAAGAACTTCTACACTTTCATGACCATGCCTTAATAATTGTCTTTCTGATTAGCACGCTAGTATTATATATTATTATAGTTATGGTAACTACCAAACTTACCAACAAATACATTTTAGACTCCCAAGAAGTAGAAATTGTATGAACAATTTTACCAGCAGTTATTTTAATTCTTATTGCCCTGCCCTCCCTACGAATCTTGTACCTAATAGATGAAATCAACGACCCACACTTAACTGTAAAAGCCATGGGACACCAATGATACTGAAGCTATGAGTATACAGATTACCAAGACCTAGCCTTCGACTCATACATAGTACCCACACAAGACCTATCTCCGGGCCAATTCCGCCTGCTAGAAACAGACCATCGAATAGTTATCCCAATAGAATCCCCAATTCGTGTTCTAGTCTCAGCCGAAGACGTTCTACATTCATGAGCCGTTCCGGCTATGGGTATTAAAATAGACGCCGTACCAGGCCGATTAAATCAAACATCCTTTATAGCATCTCGACCTGGAGTATTCTATGGACAATGTTCTGAAATCTGTGGTGCCAACCACAGCTTTATACCAATTGTTGTAGAAGCTGTGCCCCTAGAACACTTCGAAAACTGATCCTCTCTAATACTTGAAGACGCCTCACTAGGAAGCTAAACAGGATATAGCATTAGCCTTTTAAGCTAAAGATTGGTGACTACCAACCACCTCTAGTGACATGCCGCAATTAAATCCAGCCCCATGATTCATAATTCTACTATTCTCCTGACTTGTTTTCCTAACAATTATTCCCCAAAAAGTGTTAAGCCATAATTTTACAAATGAAATTACAACATTAAGCACTGATAGCCTCAAACCTGAAACCTGAAACTGACCATGACACCAAACCTATTCGACCAATTTATAAGCCCCACATATCTAGGAATACCACTAATTGCCGTTGCACTAACTATTCCGTGAATTATAGTCCCCTCTACAACTAACCGATATTTAACAAACCGACTAGTTTCCCTACAAAGCTGATTTATTAAAACCTTTACACAACAACTCATGACCCCACTTAATATTGGGGGACATAAATGAGCAATAATTCTAGCCTCATTAATAATCTTTATTCTGATGCTAAACATACTAGGCCTGCTACCGTATACATTTACACCTACGACACAACTCTCACTGAATATAGGACTAGCCGTACCACTTTGACTAGCCACTGTTATTATTGGAATACGAAATCAACCCACTGTAGCACTAGGACATTTTTTACCAGAAGGCACCCCAACCCCATTAATCCCAGTACTAATCATTATTGAAACAATTAGCCTATTTATCCGACCTATCGCCTTAGGAGTACGACTTACAGCCAACCTGACTGCCGGCCACCTATTAATTCAACTAATCTCAACTGCAACTATTACCCTACTACCTATAATAACAACTGTGGCGATGCTAACCGCCATTCTTCTAGTTCTACTAACAATTTTAGAAGTTGCAGTAGCCGTTATTCAAGCCTACGTGTTCGTCTTATTATTAAGCCTTTATTTACAAGAAAACGTCTAATGGCCCACCAAGCACATGCATACCATATAGTTGACCCAAGCCCATGACCTTTAACTGGCGCAATAGCTGCATTTCTTATAACATCTGGTCTAGCAGTCTGATTTCATTTCCACTCAATAACTCTTCTGTCTTTAGGACTTACACTACTAGTTCTAACTATATATCAATGATGACGAGATATTATCCGAGAGGGCACGTTTCAAGGACACCATACACCCCCCGTACAAAAAGGCCTTCGATATGGTATAATTCTATTTATTACATCAGAAGTCTTATTCTTTTTAGGATTTTTCTGAGCCTTTTACCACTCAAGTCTTGCCCCCACACCAGAATTAGGGGGATGCTGACCACCAACAGGCATTGTAGCCTTAGACCCATTTGAAGTGCCCCTACTTAATACAGCTGTCTTACTAGCATCCGGAGTAACGGTAACATGATCTCACCACAGCCTTATAGAGGGAGAACGTAAACAGGCAATTCAATCTCTGACCCTAACAATTCTACTCGGCTTCTATTTTACGGCCCTTCAGGCTATAGAATACTATGAAGCCCCATTTACTATCGCAGACGGCGTATATGGCTCAACCTTTTTTGTAGCAACAGGCTTCCACGGCCTACATGTAATTATTGGATCAACATTCTTAGCCGTATGCCTTTTACGACAAATTAATTACCACTTCACTTCCGACCATCACTTTGGATTCGAAGCAGCTGCCTGATACTGACACTTTGTAGACGTTGTATGACTATTCCTTTACGTATCTATTTACTGATGAGGCTCATATCTTTCTAGTATTAAAATTAGTACGAGTGACTTCCAATCACCTAGTCTTGGTTAAAATCCAAGGAAAGATAATGAATTTAATTATAATAGTTGTAATTATTTCAACAACCCTCTCCCTGCTCCTAGCCCTAATCTCATTCTGATTGCCACAAATAAACCCGGATGCAGAAAAACTATCCCCATATGAATGCGGATTTGACCCCCTAGGAACAGCCCGACTGCCATTCTCAATTCGATTCTTCTTAGTAGCCATTCTTTTCTTACTATTTGACTTGGAAATTGCCCTACTTCTTCCGATCCCGTGGGGTAATCATCTTTCAAATCCTTCCCTAACTATACTATGAGCTACAATTATCCTAATTATGCTGACACTAGGCTTAATTTATGAGTGACTTCAAGGAGGTCTTGAATGAGCCGAATAGGAAGTTAGTCCAAAACAAGACATCTGATTTCGGCTCAGAAGATTATGGTTTAAACCCATAACTTTCTTATGACTCCAGGATACTTTAGTTTTGCCTCAGCATTTACACTAGGACTCATAGGATTAACCTTCCACCGCACTCACCTTCTATCTGCCCTACTATGCTTAGAAGGAATAATATTAGCCCTGTTCATAGCCCTTGCACTATGAACACTACAATTAGAAACAACTGCCTTTTCTTCCGCCCCCATCCTACTGCTAGCCTTTTCAGCTTGTGAGGCTAGTGCGGGGCTAGCTTTACTAGTAGCTACAGCCCGAACTCACGGAACAGACCAACTAAATGCACTAAATCTACTACAATGCTAAAAATTTTAATACCCACAATTATGCTATTCCCGACAATTTGATTTACCTCATCCAAATGACTATGAACTACTATAACATTGCAAAGCTTATTTATTGCAGCAATAAGCTTCACATGAATTAAGTGAACATCAGAAACAGGATGAGCCTCTTCCAACTTATATATAGGAACAGACCCCCTATCAACGCCTCTACTAGTTTTAACCTGTTGACTATTACCTCTAATAATTCTAGCCAGCCAAAATCACATCAAAACAGAGCCCATAGGCCGCCAACGAAGCTATATTGCCCTACTAGTATCACTACAAACGTTTCTAATTATAGCATTTGGAGCCACAGAAATTATTATATTTTATGTTATATTTGAAGCAACACTAATTCCCACCCTAATTATTATTACTCGATGAGGAAATCAGACCGAGCGCCTAAACGCAGGAACATATTTTTTATTTTATACCTTAACAGGGTCTCTACCACTATTAGTGGCCCTACTCTTGCTACATAAAGATCTTGGCACTCTTTCTATACTAGTAATTCAACACTTTTCACCAATAAACCTCTACTCCTGAGGCGATAAAATCTGGTGGGCCAGTTGTCTTATTGCCTTTTTAGTAAAAATACCGCTATACGGAGTACACCTTTGATTACCAAAAGCCCACGTAGAAGCCCCCGTAGCTGGATCAATGGTGCTAGCCGCAATTCTGCTAAAATTAGGGGGGTACGGAATAATGCGTATAATAATTATCCTAGGACCATCAGCCAAAGACTTAGTATATCCAATTATTGTTCTAGCCTTATGAGGCGTAATTATAACAGGAACCATCTGTCTACGACAAACTGACATAAAATCACTAATTGCATACTCCTCCGTTAGTCATATAGGCTTAGTAGCGGGGGGGATTCTAGTCCAAACCCCATGAGGGTTCACCGGGGCATTACTACTAATAATTGCCCACGGATTAGTCTCATCAGCTCTATTCTGCCTAGCCAATACAACATATGAGCGCACCCACAGCCGAACCATACTGCTCGCTCGAGGTTTACAAATAATTTTTCCTCTTGCAGCCACATGATGATTTATCTCAAATCTTGCTAATCTTGCTCTCCCCCCGCTACCCAACTTAATAGGGGAACTAGTAATTATTACAGCAATATTCAACTGATCACCATGAACCCTAACAATAACAGGAGCAGGAACTTTAATTACCGCCGCATATTCTCTTTATCTATTTCTAATAACACAACGAGGACCCCTCCCACAGCACACTATAAACCTTCAACCAACACACACTCGAGAACATCTCCTAATAACCCTCCACCTACTACCAGTCATCCTATTAATTACAAAACCAGAAATTATCTGAGGATGATGATACTGTAAATATAGTTTAACTAAAAACATTAGATTGTGGTTCTAAAAATAAAGGTTAAATTCCTTTTATTCACCGAAAGAGGCAAGCAGCAACAAGGACTGCTAATCCTTGTACCCGTAGTTAAACTCTGCGGCTCATTCACCATGCTCCTAAAGGATAATAGTTCATCCGTTGGTCTTAGGAACCAAAAACTCTTGGTGCAACTCCAAGTAGCAGCTATGGTAAATATTATTATAACCACCACCCTACTACTGACACTAGTAATCCTAATTTATCCTCTAACAATAACACTAAGTCCAAAACCTCTAAAAAATAACTGAGCCACAAAACACGTAAAAACTGCAGTCAGCACTGCATTTTTCATTAACATTATTCCACTAATAATTTTTCTAGATCAAGGAACAGAGAGTATCATTACCACCTGAAACTGAATAAATATTATAAACTTTGATGTTAGTATTAGCTTTAAATTTGATCACTACTCGCTAATCTTTACACCCATTGCACTATATGTGACATGGTCAATTTTAGAATTTGCATCGTGATACATACACTCAGACCCCCACATAAACCGCTTCTTTAAGTACCTCCTACTATTTCTAGTAGCAATAGTTATTTTAGTCACAGCCAATAATATATTCCAACTATTTATTGGCTGAGAAGGTGTAGGTATCATATCATTTCTATTAATTGGCTGATGACACGGCCGAGCAGACGCTAACACAGCATCACTCCAAGCAGTTATTTATAATCGAGTGGGAGATATCGGACTAATTTTAACCATTGCCTGGCTGGCTATAAACCTTAACTCCTGAGATATTTCACAAATTTTCACTTTATCAAAAGAATTTGATATAACATTACCACTAATAGGAATTATCTTGGCTGCCACGGGCAAATCCGCACAATTTGGTCTTCATCCCTGACTCCCATCAGCAATAGAAGGCCCAACCCCAGTATCAGCCCTACTACACTCAAGTACAATAGTTGTAGCAGGAATTTTTTTACTAATTCGACTACACCCTCTGATAGAAAATAACCAGCTAGCTCTAACAATCTGTTTATGTCTCGGAGCACTAACAACCGTATTTACAGCTGCCTGTGCCCTCACACAAAATGACATTAAAAAAATTGTTGCATTTTCAACATCCAGTCAATTGGGCCTAATAATAGTTACAATTGGACTAAACCAACCACAATTAGCCTTCCTCCACATCTGCACCCACGCATTTTTCAAGGCCATATTATTCTTATGCTCGGGCTCTATTATCCACAGCCTAAATGACGAACAGGACATCCGAAAAATAGGAGGTCTACACAAACTTATACCATTTACATCATCCTGCCTAATTATCGGAAGTCTAGCACTAACAGGCATGCCATTTTTAACAGGATTTTTTTCGAAAGACGCAATTATTGAAGCCCTAAATACATCCCAATTAAACGCCTGAGCCCTAGCACTAACACTAGTTGCCACCTCCTTTACCGCAATTTATAGCCTCCGGGTAGTATATTTTGTACTAATGGGGACCCCCCGATTCACTTCTCTAGCTCCGATTAATGAAAGTAACCCAGCAATAACTGCATCAATTGAACGTCTCGCATGAGGAAGCATTATTGCAGGACTAATTATTACTCTAAATTTTTTACCCCTAAAACCCCAAATTATGACAATACCCGCGTACATAAAATTAACAGCCCTCATTGTTACCATTACAGGGCTCATTATCGCACTAACCCTAACCAACTCCACTTCAAAACAAACCAAAATTACACCCCTAACTTATACCCACAACTTCTCCAACATACTTGGATTTTTTCCCTCGATTATACACCGCCTGATACCGAAATTAAATCTTAATTTAGGTAAACTAGCCTCAAAACTTGATCGACAATGAATAGAAATAGGCCCACAAAGCCCAAACCACACCTATAAATTTTTTTCCTCATTGTTCCAAAATATAAACCCTAACATTATCAAAATTTATTTTATTTCTTACCTAGCCTCTACAGTAATAGCAATTGTCTTAATTATGCTAAACTAAACCGCCCGAAGCGCACCACGACTTATACCACGAGTCAGTTCCAAAACTACAAATAAACATAATAACAGAACTCAGCCACACACAACCAATATCTTACCCCCCATAGAATAAATAAGAGAAACCCCACCAACATCCCCCCGCACCATAAAAAACTCCTTAAACTCCTCAACAGCTAAACACCCCCCATAATTACCAGATATTGCTAAATAGGCTAACCCAACCCCCAATATATATACAACTACAGTTAACTTAACAGACTCGGCCCCCCACGTCTCAGGAAAAGGCTCAGCAGCTAAAGCTGCTGAATAAGCAAATACAACCAACATTCCCCCCAAATAAATTAAAAATAATATTAAACCAATTAATGACCCACCACAACTAATTAACACCACACACCCAGCTCCAGCTGCTGTCGCTAACCCCAAGGCAGCAAAATAAGGGGCCGGATTAGAGGCCGCCCCCACCAACCCAATTACAAGAATTAACAAAAACAAATCAATGAAATATATCATAATTCTTACCAGGAGTTTAACCAGGACTAATGACTTGAAAAACCACCGTTGTAATTCAACTATAAGAACTAATGATCATCCGAAAAACACACCCACTATTTAAAATTATTAATGGAGCACTAATTGACCTTCCAGCCCCCTCAAATATTTCTGCCTGATGAAATTTCGGCTCACTACTAATACTCTGCCTGGTCACACAAATTCTAACAGGACTATTTCTAGCAATACACTACACCTCAGATATTTCAACTGCCTTTTCATCAGTGGCACACATCTGCCGAGATGTAAACTATGGGTGAATTATCCGAAACCTACACGCTAACGGTGCATCATTTTTCTTCATTTGTATCTACTTACATATTGGCCGAGGACTATACTACGGCTCATATATACATAAAGAAACCTGAAATATTGGAGTAGTTTTATTACTCCTAGTAATAATAACAGCCTTCGTAGGATACGTTCTACCCTGAGGTCAAATATCATTCTGGGGGGCCACCGTTATTACAAACCTACTTTCAGCTGTCCCCTATATGGGGGACACCTTAGTGCAATGAATTTGAGGAGGATTTTCAGTTGACAACGCAACCCTAACCCGATTCTTTGCCTTCCACTTTTTACTCCCATTTGCAGTCATTGCAGCTACCTTACTACATGCCCTGTTCCTACACGAGACAGGATCTAATAATCCAATTGGACTAAATTCCGACTCAGACAAAATCTCCTTCCACCCATACTTTTCATATAAAGATATCCTAGGATTCGCCGTATTAATGGCAACCCTCACATCTCTAGCTCTATTCGCCCCCAACCTTCTAGGGGACCCAGAAAACTTTACACCAGCCAACCCGCTGGTGACCCCACCACATATTAAACCAGAATGATATTTCCTATTTGCATACGCAATCCTACGATCAATCCCCAACAAACTAGGAGGAGTACTAGCACTACTTTTCTCTATTCTCGTATTATTAGTAGTCCCACTACTACACACCTCTAAACAACAAGGACTCACCTTCCGCCCACTGTCACAACTATTATTCTGAACACTGGTAGCAGACGTCATGATTCTAACATGAATCGGAGGCATGCCAGTAGAAGACCCCTACATCATCATCGGCCAAATTGCTTCCATCCTGTACTTCGCACTATTTCTAATCATCAACCCGATAGCGGGCTGATTAGAAAACAAAATACTAAATTCTCACTGCCCTAGTAGCTTAGACATAAAGCGCCGGTCTTGTAATCCGGAGATCGAAGGTTTAAATCCCTCCTAGCGCCAGAAAAAAGAGATTTTAACTCTCACCACTAACTCCCAAAGCTAGCATTCTAAATTAAACTATTTTCTGATAATATAACATGTCCGACAAACATCATATTGCTATGTTCTAGTACATAATATGCATAATTCAACACCATGGTGTAGTACATATTATGTATAATTTTACATCATGTATAAAAACATAACATGAAAAAATCCAATTAGAAATCACATTAAACCTTATTTGCTTAGAGATAATAAATCAATTAATTAAAACATTAAATTAACAATCAAATAAAAACCCACCTAAAAAGAATTAAATATTCAACAATAAATTTCTAAACAAATTTTTTGTATCCAAACTTAACCAAAACTCGACCTCAAAGTATTAATGTAGTAAGAAACCACCAATGCACAATTCCTAATGCATAATATTCTTGATGGGTCAGGGACAATAATTGTGAGGGTAACACAAAATGCACTATTACTGGCATATGGTTGTTATTTCAGGTCCATAAAAAAAGGTCTCCCATAAAATTAATTATCCTGACATCTCCTATTGGTGTAAAAATGCCGTAGCAAACACCCCCCATGCCAAGGCGTTCTTTCTAAGGTGCATGGGGTATTTTTTTTTTTGGGGTCACTTTCATTTAGCAAACAATTTGTATCCTCAAATTCCCTGGACGTAGTCCATCATGCAAGAGTGAAAAGATCATGAAAGCTTTAATGACATAATCATTATAACATGCATGAAATTTATTCAAGAGCATAAGTTATATTTACTACTCCACTATACCCTATATGAATTCCCCCCCCTGGACTTGCGCGCGCGGTAAACCCCCCTACCCCCCCTACGTCGAATAAGTCCTAATATAATCCTGTTAAACCCCTAAACCAGGTAAGGCTCGACCAACGTAGTTCAACAAGTATTGTGTGTTGCTATATAGTATTATAAATTTAAATCACATTATATAGCTAGTGTAGCTTAAATTAAAGCATGACACTGAAGATGTCAAGATGAATCCTAATAAAATTCCACAGGCACAAAGGCTTGGTCCTGGCTTTACCATCAGCTATGGCCTGACTTATACATGCAAGTATCCGCATCCCCGTGAGAATGCCCTAGATCCTCCACCCGGGGACAAGGAGCAGGCATCAGGCACACCCAACATTTAGCCCAAAACGCCTTGCTAAGCCACACCCTCAAGGGACCTCAGCAGTAATAAACATTAAGCCATAAGTGTAAACTTGACTTAGTCATGGCCAGTCAGGGTCGGTAAAATTCGTGCCAGCCACCGCGGTTATACGAAAGACCCTAGTTGATGGATACGGCGTAAAGGGTGGTTAAGAGCTAATCTAAATAAAGCTAAAAACTCTCTAAGCTGTCATACGCATCACGAGAAAATGAAACCCAAACACGAAAGTAGCTTTAAATATAAACTGACTCCACGAAAGCTAAGAAACAAACTGGGATTAGATACCCCACTATGCTTAGCCATAAACCCAGATGTAATATTACACACACATCCGCCAGGGGACTACGAGTATAACTTAAAACCCAAAGGACTTGGCGGTGTCTCAGACCCACCTAGAGGAGCCTGTTCTAGAACCGATAACCCCCGTTAAACCTCACCACTCCTTGTTTAACCCGCCTATATACCGCCGTCGTCAGCCTACCCTGTGAAGGATCAATAGTAAGCATAATGGGCACACCCAAAAACGTCAGGTCGAGGTGTAGCGTACGGAGTGGGAAGAAATGGGCTACATTTTCTATGAAATAGAATATACGAATGGCACCCTGAAATAACTGCCTGAAGGTGGATTTAGTAGTAAATAATTAATAGAGAGCATTTTTGAATTAGGCTCTGAGACGCGCACACACCGCCCGTCACTCTCCCCCACAACACACATCTCATACATAATAACATAAGAATAAAACACGGGGAGGCAAGTCGTAACATGGTAAGTGTACCGGAAGGTGCACTTGGACTACCAGGGTGTGGCTGAGATAGTCAAGCATCTCTCTTACACTGAGAAGACATCCATGCAAGTTGGATTACCCTGAGCTAAACAGCTAGCTTAATTACATAAATGTACAAAACAACATTAAATATCTTAATAAAACCACAATAAGACAAACTAAATCATTCTTCCGCCCTAGTATGTGCGACAAAAGAGGCAAAACTAAAGCAATAGAAAAAGTACCGCAAGGGAACGCTGAAAAAGAAATGAAATAAATTATAAAGCCAAAAAAAGCAGAGCTAAACCCTCGTACCTTTTGCATCATGATTTAGCCAGACACACCTGAGCAAAATGTGTTTTAGTTCAGCACCCCGAAACTAAGTGAGCTACCTCGAGACAGCCTATTAATTAGGGCCTACCCGTCTCTGTGGCAAAAGAGTGGGGAGATCTCCAGGTAGCGGTGACAGACCTACCGAACTTAGTTATAGCTGGTTGCCTAGGAAATGAATAGAAGTTCAGCTTCGTAATCCTTTATTCACAATTTTTAACGATACAAAGAAACTTACGAAAGTTAGTCAAAGGGGGTACAGCCCCTTTGAAACAGGACACAACCTCTCTCAGCAGGTTAAAGATTATATTAAACAAGAATTACTGCATTGGTGGGCTTAAAAGCAGCCACCCCACTAGAAAGCGTTAAAGCTCTAGCAGAATAAAATTCTATTATTCAAATATTATTTCTAAAACCACTAAATATACTAGGCCACTCCATGCAAACATGGAAGAGATAATGCTAAAATGAGTAATAAGAAGACATGACCTTCTCCATGAAACCTAAGTGTACACTAGATCGAACCAACACTAGTTATTACCGAACCCAAATAAAGAGAGCAATGTAGACAAACTAAAAAACAAGAAACAACTACAAAACCACATCGTTAATCCCACACTGGAGGGTTTATTTAGGAAAGACTAAAAGAGGAAGAAGGAACTCGGCAAACACAAGCCTCGCCTGTTTACCAAAAACATCGCCTCCTGCAACACTCAAGGTATAGGAGGTCTTGCCTGCCCAGTGAATAATTAAACGGCCGCGGTATTTTGACCGTGCGAAGGTAGCGCAATCACTTGTCTTTTAAATAGAGACCTGTATGAATGGTGAAACGAGGGCTTAACTGTCTCCTCCCTCAAGTCAATGAAATTGATCTGCCCGTGCAGAAGCGGACATAAATATACAAGACGAGAAGACCCTTTGGAGCTTAAGATAAAAATTACCTATGTTAAAAATCAACTAAAACTGAATTAAACCAAATAGTACCTAATTCTTAATCTTCGGTTGGGGCGACCACGGGAGAAAATAAAGCTCCCACGCGGACTGGGGCCAAACCCTATAACTAAGAAAGACATTTCTAAGCATCAAAACATTTGACCATAGTGATCCAGCCAAAAGCTGATCAACGAACCAAGTTACCCAAGGGATAACAGCGCAATCCTCTTTAAGAGTCCATATCGACAAGAGGGTTTACGACCTCGATGTTGGATCAGGACATCCTAATGGTGCAGCCGCTATTAAGGG
>JAOVVA010018549.1:0-16505 GCA_028565275.1 Leiocassis micropogon
ACCCCTCCATGATTTCTAAGTAAGAGAACTTGCAAAATCACAGGGTGATCAAATACTTATTGACCTCACTGTATGTACAGTATGATAAGATAAAGTATGCTTATCCAGTTGCTCTGGATAAGGCCTCTGCCAAATGCCGTAAAATATAGGAATCAAACCAGTGTGGCCATTCTCCCTGACCTCCCTTGTGAAAAAGTATTTTACAAAGGGAAAAACTTAGCACCTTAACCACTGAGAAACAACTGCCTCTTTCCCTATTGCACAAGATATACAGTACAGCCTGCATTATCTGTTAAGGTAGTTAGAGTTAGTGTTAGTATGACTAAAACCAGTAAAGAATTTTACATCGAAACAAATGCATGAAGAAAAATTTACGCTTAAACACACAAAATAAACACTTGGGAAGTGCTCTTGCGGAAAAATAAACAAAAATGAGAGGTGGGATGAAGGGGTTAGAGTTGACACACAAATGCTATAACGTTATAATTATTTTCCTTTCATTTATTTTATCCCTCTCTCTCTCTCTCCCACTTTCTCTCTCTCATTATCACTCTATATAAAAAATGACCATATACAGTATATGTGTGTACAGTGGAAACTTTTAATACATTTTTACTTGAAAAACGAGCATGCCTTTATTTACAGGTACCAGGTATCATCAAGTATCATGTGGCAGGCATGCGCTTCTTGTTTTGACACTAAGTGTCACGTGATCACAACTGAGCCTTCGTCTTAGTGCACGTCTAATAATTAACATCCTCGCGCGCGTGTACTGTTTATTATAACACTGTGACCATGTGTGTGCTCATAAAGCATCTTTTATTTTGTGTTTGTATAGGTGTGTGTCAAAGTTGTCTTTTTACACACACGTGTTTATTATAACACGTGTGCAAGCGCATAAAGCAAAAGCAAGTGTCATTAGAGAGGTTAAAGATCCATTTTCTCTCTCTCTCTGTCAGCCTGCACTGATTCCGTTAGTGTGTGTGTACTTGTCATTGGACAGCGTGCCCCTTCCCTCCTCCTCTCGGAAACACTGCTCTGTCGCGATCTTTACCTCGCAAAGGTAAAGTGTAGGTTAATTTGTTTTATTTTTACTTTACTGCAGTGATTTTGTTACTTAGTGCATGTGCTGGAGTGTCAGAGAGGTTTCTTGTTTATTTTCAAAAAACACCCAATATTATATAATAATGTGCAGGCCATGGGAGATGTTCGACTTTACTTTCATTTTTATCAAACCACTCTGTCACCAGTCTTGCTGTGTGTATTGGTGCATTATCATCCTGATATACGGCACCACCTTCAGGATACAATGTTTGAACCACTGGGTGCACATGGTCCTCCAGAATGGTTCGGTAATTCTTGGTAGTGACGCGCCCATCTAGCACAAGTATTGGGCCTAGGAAATGCCATGATATTGCAGCCCAAACCATTACTGATCCACCCCCATGCTTCACTCTGGGCATGCAACAGTCTGAGTGGTATGCTTCTTTGGGGCTTCTCCACACCATAACTCTTGTTTGTCATTGGCACGAGTGACCAAAGGTTTGGCTATAACAGCCTGGCCATGTATATTGACTTTGTGGAGCTCCCAATGAACAGTGTTGGTGGAAACAGGAGATTTTAGGTACACATTTAATTCTGCAGTAAGTTTGGCAGCTGTGGTTTTATGTTTTTTGGATACAATCCCTTATAATTCCTTTCCCTTTCAGACAGCTTCCTCTTGTGTCCACAGGTGCTCCAGTTGGATGTGGTTCGTCCTTCTTGCTGGTATGCTGACATTATCCTGGATACCTTGATACATCACAAAGACTTGCTGTCTTGGTCACAGATGCGCCAGCGAGAAGCGCACCAACAATTTGTCCTCCTTTGAACTCTGATATGTCACCCATAATGTTGTGTGCATTGTAATATTTTAAAGCAAACTCTGCTATTACTTTGCTAATTAAACCTTCACACCTTGTTCTTATTGGTGCAATGTGCAATCAATGAAGATTGGCCACCGGGCTGGTCAAATTTAGCCATGAAACCTCCAACACTAAATTGGCCACTGTTTCAGTTTAATTATCCAACCCCTGTATGTGTATGTATGTGAATGTCCCCTAGAGGGTGCCTTGGGGCCAGATAATTCTGTTTGGTTGGGACTGTGTTTCCCAGAGTGCACCTCGGTCAGGTAAGTGCTCCCATCTAATTAGTCTGAATATAAATAGTCGTGTTTTTAGTTGGTTCTTGGATGTACCTGTACCTGCCTAATGGGAAGCATGGGCTTACTTTAATTCATAAAAGCTTACAAAAACTTTGGGACGTGTGTTTGAAAGAGTGCACATCTTTGAGAAAATAGTGACATCCAGTATATTTTGCAACCTTGTCTGTCTGACCGTCAAATCAATCTGTAATTCTTTGAATGTCAAGCACTCCTGTTCTTATGGACTCAATAAATTAAGAACCTTGCGATAAAAAAGTATTTTGGGAGATGACAAGAATGTGTTGAATTAAGAAAAAGAAAAGAGAAAAAAATGTAAAAATGCCTATTAAGCAATTGCAGAAATGACACGAGTCCATCTCTTCTTTTGCTTTCTGGTTCTGCAAAAGGAGGACAAAGTTAAATGCTGACAAAAACATGTCTTGAGCTTATGTTTACCTAAATTGGTGTGTGTGTGTGTGTGTGTGTGCAGAAAGTAAGCTACAGTACAAGCAGAAAGTAAGCTACAAGACTATAAATGACCACACCTATGTTGAACAGGAAAGCATCTCAGAACTCACACCATGTTGAATCCTGAGGCAGATGACAAACAACAACTACAGCAACAACATAAGACTGCATTGGATTCCACTCCTGGCCAGCAAGAACCAGAATCTGTTGTACCCTTATTAACTTCAACATTAAACATGTTGTGTCTTCTGAGATGCTTTTCTGCTCATAACAGGTGTAAAGTGTAGTAATGTAAGGTACTGTAGCCATTTTATCATCTCAAGAGTCTCACATTCGGCTACTGATCAGAAGACCATCAACCCTCACCTGCTCAGATGTATAATATATCCTAGATTTTCACTTTAACACAGATCACTACAATACACTGTTAGGAATTTTCCAAAAGAAACTTAACAGCAAGACAACATCAAGACTACTCACAATAGACATTTAGTGATAGCTTCTTTGATTCGACTGGTTCGGGCTTAATTTCTATTTACGTGGGCTCGGGCCGGGCTCAGGCTTGCGCGATAAATAAGTGGTCAGGTCATGTGATGCCTTTCGATTAGTGCAAGAAAGATGCGAAGATGGATGTTGAGGAGATGAAATGGAGGCTTGCCTCTGGCGTTTATATATTGGCTGCACCAGCAACCACAGCTAAGTCTGAGGTGTGGAAAAGTTTTGACCATTTGCATAATGAGAATAACGAGCCAGTGGGTTATGTAAAATGCAAAAAATGCAACATTCAGTTAAAATACGACAGTAAAATGACAGGGAATTCCTCGCTGATAAGGCATGTTGATCGAAGCTGTCCAACAACTGCCAGTGCTCACAATCAACCAACAATCAAATCGTTTGAAACAGCATCGAAACCCATCCCTGAAAGGCAAAAGCTGTGTGTTTGCGCACATTTGAATAATATCGGGCTGTAAACGGGTCGGGCTTTTAAAAAGTTGTCAATCAAAATGTATCGGGTTGAATTCTGACGGGCTCAGGCCCTGTCAGGCCTAATTTTTAAGGCCCGATTACAGCTCTAATCTGGCCACCCTGGACCACAGAGATGTTTTGTGTGTAATCTACTTTTACATCCGTTGGGGCATCTGACAAAATGTATTAAATATAAAACATGTTATCCCCTAGTTTATTTAGCATAGCTGGATGGACAGGATTTGTTAGTTTTGCTTGTTGTTGAAACTAGCACAAAAAAGACAAAAATTGCATTGTTGATATTATTTTAAACATGGCTTGTTTGAATGGGACTCCAGAAACATGTCTTGTGCTTAAAGTCAGTGCAATATTTTTATATTACTTTTGACTATAGGTTGAATATAAGTTTTGGAGTTTCTTTTGTGTACTTGGTGTACAGTGCTGTGAAACAGTCTTTGCACCTCACTTACTTATTGTCTATACCACTTTATCCTGTATTCAGGGTCGTGGGGGGCCTGGAGTCTATCCCAGGAGACTTAGGGCATGAGGCGGTATACACCCTGGACAGGGTGCCAATCCATTGCAGGGCACACACACACTCTCACACTCATTTACACGCGCAATTTAAGAACACCAATAAGCCTAATATGCAGGTCTTCGGACTGTGGGAGGAAACTGGATTACCCAGAACAAACCCACCAAACACGGGGAGGACATGCAAACTCCGTGCACACAAAGACATGAATTGAACCTGGCTGGGAATCAAACCCGGACCCTGGAGGTGCAAGGCGACAGTGCTAACCACTACTCTTTGCTTCTTCTTGATTTTTTTGCATACTGTATTTGTCACACTTAAATCATTCAGATCATCAAACTAATTTTAATATTACACAAAGATAACCCGAGTAAATACAAAGTGCAGTTTTTAAATGATGATTTCATTTATAAGTGAAAAAAAAGCTGTCCAAACCTACCTGGCACAATGTGAGAAAATAATTGCCCCCCTCAACCACCCAATAAATCATGAATAAACTGCGATTAACCACATTCTTTGGAAATTTAAATTTCACTTGTGTGATGGCTTGCGCCTGTGATGGGCTTGTGTGCGTTCTGTTACATCTGGAGTAAAACTAACATAGTGTTTATAAAAAGCTATCAGACCAGCTGTCAAACATGGTGGTGCTAGTGTGATGGTCTAGAGCTTCTTTGTAGATTTAGGACCTGGGCAGTTTGCCATAATTATGACAAAACCATGAATTCTGCGCTCTACCATAAAATCATGTAGGAGAATGTGTCTCCATCAGATCCTGACCTCAAACTCAAGCACACTTGGGTTATGCAGCAGGAAAATGACCTGAAACACACCAGCAAGTCCACTTCTGAATGGCTCAAAAAATACAAAATTAAGGTTTTGGACCTAGTCAAAGGAGTGTCATAGGTTCTGTATGCTTGAAAACCCCTCCACTGAGGCTGAATGAAAATGTCAAGTGTGTGTGTGTGTGCGCGTGTGTGTGTGCGCGCGCGCGCATGTGTGTGTGTGTGGGTGGGAGACCCTCAACCCATAGTCTAAGTGTTTAATCTATCTTAGATTTGCACTTTAACACAGATCACTACAATAACATGCTCAAGAATTTTCCAAAAGAAACTTAACAGCAAGACACATCAAGACTACTCACAAAGGACATTAAGTGATAGCTGCTTTGATTCACCCTGTCCGATAGAGTTAGTGGCAATGCAGGAAACAGACGTGTCTCTTGTCACATGTTGAAGGACAACAGTACTTCCACTGGGGCTGAAGATGGTGCTGTTTGGGGAAACGAGCCACTTGTAGTGCGTGGGTGCAGGCCTGCTCTTGCTGTTACATGTAAGTGAGATCTGGCCACCCTTGACCACAGAGCTGCTTCCTGTGTAAACTACTGTCACATCTGTTGGGGCATCTGATGAAATGTGTTAAAAATAATATATGTTTATAAGTACAGCTTCATTCTGACATTCTTTCAAACAGGGGGAATTGTTTTGGGCAAACGACCCCAAGTGTTGAGCATCTTATAATTAAAAAAAAATATATGTATTAATAATTTATATCATATGTACATAGCAGTAGCACAATCTGTATTTTGTGACTAAAAAGCAAAGGAACATTTCTAGCAATAACAAAAAGGTGCATCTGTTTTCACAGCAATGCAGGCAGCACTGTTCATGCACTTTATCCCATCTCCCATCTCATGTACATATTAAGGATTAAAAGTGTGATCCAGTATATTTGGCAACCCTGTCTGTCTGATTCTCAAATCAAACTGCCATTTTTTGGTAATTTCAAGCATTTTGCTTTCTTCTTAACAGTTGTCATTATCTGCATCTTATATTGAGACCTCCACAAAATGCATTAGGAAAGCTGGTTAGTATTAGTGTTCAGTATCAGTCTAGACTATTATGTACACATGTGATTTTGAGGTAAAGCACTGGTTAGTTCAGTAAAGCTAGATGACAGGATTTTGTTAGTTAGGCTTAGTACAAAAAAGCCTGAAATTGCATTTTTTTTTTTTTTAAGTCTTGTGTTTACAGTCAGAGCAATATTTTTTTTTGTATTACTTTGAACTATAATTTGAATATACGTTTTGGAGTTTCTCTTGTGTACTTGGTGTACAGTGCTGTGAAAAAGCGCAATTGCTGTAAACTTTGTCACACTTAAATGAGTCAGATCATCAAACACATTTTAATACTGTATTACGCAAACATAACACAGGGAAATACAAAATGCTATTTTTTAAAGATGATTTCATTTATAAGGGGGAAAAAAGCTGTCCAAACCCACCTGCCACTATCTGAAAAACTAACTGCCCCCCTCATCTCCCCAATAAATCATGAATGAACTGTGATTAACCACAAAGTAGTAAAATTTACCACGGAGTAAAATTTAAACTGCACACCCAGGCCTGATTACTGTTGAATCACAAAACCACACACACACACGCTAAAAGATCTCACATCATGCCACAATCTAAAGAAAATCAAGAACAGATAAGAAACAAAGTATTTTACATGTATCAGTCTGAAAATGATTACCAAGCAATTTCTAAGGCTTGCTTCAGTTTAGGTCATTGTTCATGATTCAAGAGTAAAAATGACACTGGGCAAAAACGGCATCCATAGGAAAGTTCCAAGGCGAGAGGCAACTGCTGACCAAAAAGAACACAAAGGCACATCTCATTTGCCAAAGAAGATCTTGATATACCCCAAGACTTTGGGCAAATATTCTTTAGACAAAAGTTTAACTTTTTAGAAGGTGTGCATTCTGTTACATCTGGTGTAAAACTAACATAGTGTTTTATAAAAAAAGACATCAGACCAGCTGTCAAACATGGTGGTGGTAGTGTGATGGTCTGCAGCTTTAGGACTTGGGCGTCTTGCGATAGTTAATGGAACTATGAATTCTGCGCTTTACCATAAAATTATGTAGGAGAATGTGCGTCCATCAGTTCGTGACCTCAAACTTAAGCACACTTGGGTTATGCAGCAGGAAAATGAAACCTGAAACACACAAGCATGTCTACTTCTAAATGGCTCAAAAAATACAAAAATCGGTTTTGGAGTGGCCTAGGCTGTTCATGTTTGAAAACCCTCCAATGAGGCTAAATGAAAATGTCAAATGTGAGTGCGGGTGTGTCTGTGCGTGCGCATGTACCTGCGCTTGTGTGTGCGTGTATGGGTGGGTTGACAAAAACCATCCAGCGAGCAGTTGTTCAGCAGCCAGAAAGTAAACTACAAGACTTTATATGACCGCCGTTTACAACTATGCTGAACAGGAAAGCATCTCAAAACACACACCATGCCGTATCCTGAGGCAGATGAAAAACAACAGTAACAACAGCAACAACATGAGACCTTATTGGACTCTACTCCTGGCAGACAAGAACAGGAACCTGTTGTACCCTTATTAACTTCAACATTGAACATGTTGTGCCCTCTGAGATGCTTTTCTGCTCATCACGATTGTAAAGTGTAGTTAGGGTAAAATGTTTGGCTACTGGTCAGAAGATCACAGGTTCAAATACCAGTCCTATCAAGCAAACATTGTTGGGGCCATTAGCAAGACCCTCAACCCTCACTTGTTTAGATGTATAATATAGGTTTTTAATTGATCTCAGATTTGCACTTTAACACAGATCACTACAATAACATGGTCATGAATTTTCCAAAAGAAACTTATCAGCAAGACACATCAAGACTACTCACAAAGGACATTAAGCGATAGCTGCTTTGATTCACCCTGTCCGATAGAGTTAGTGGCGATGCAGGAAACAGTTGTCTCTTGTCAACTGTTGAAGGACAACAGTAATTCCACTGGGGCTAACGGTGATGCTGTTTAGGGAAATGTACCACTTGTAGTGCGTGGGTGCAGGCCTGCTCTTGCTGTTACATGTAAGTGAGATCTGGCCACCCTCGACCACAGAGCTGCTTCCTGTGTAATCTACTTTTACATCTGTTTGGGGCATCTGATGAAATGTGTTAAATATTAAATATGTTTATAATTTCAGCTTCATTCTGACATTCTATAAAACAGGGGAATTGTTTTGGGAAAACTACCCCAAGCATTGACCATCTTATAATTTTTTTTAATGATGTATTAATAATTTATATCATATGTACATAGCAGTAGCACAATCTGTATTTTGTGGCTAAAAAGCAAAGGAACATTTCTAGCAATAACAAAAAGGTGCATCTGTTTTCACAGCAATGCAGGCAGCACTGTTCATGCACTTTATCCCATCTCCCATCTCATGTACATATTAAGGATTAAAAGTGTGATCCAGTATATTTGGCAACCCTGTCTGTCTGATTCTCAAATCAAACTGCCATTTTTTGGTAATTTCAAGCATTTTGCTTTCTTCTTAACAGTTGTCATTATCTGCATCTTATATTGAGACCTCCACAAAATGCATTAGGAAAGCTGGTTAGTACAGTATTAATGTTCAATAGCAGTCTAGACCATAATGTACACATGTGATTTTGAAGTAAAGCACTGGTTGATTTAGTAAAGCTAGATGGACAGGATTTGTTAGTTTTTCTTGTTGAATGACACTAGTACAAAAAAGCCTGAAATTTTAGTCTTGTGTTTACAGTCAGAGCAATATTTTTTTTGCATTACTTTGGACTATAAGTTGAATATACATTTTGGAGTTTCTCTTGTGTACTTGTGTACAGTGCTGTGAAAAAGCACATTTGCTGTGAACTTAAATGAGTCAGATCATTAAACACATTTTATATTACGCAAAGATAACACAGAGAAATACAAAATGTTTTTTTTTAATGATGATTTCATTTATAAGGGAAAAAAAAGCTGTCCAAACCCACCTGCCACTATCTGAAAAACTAACTGCCCCCTCATCTCCCCAATAAATCATGAATGAACTGTGATTAACCACAAAGATTAGTTAAATTTTAATTGCACACCCAAGCCTGATTACTGTTGAATCAAAAAAAAAATCACACACACACTAAAAGATCTCACATCATGCCATGATACAATTGACACGTATCAGTCTGTAACAATCATAAAGGGTTACAAAGCCATTTCTAACGTTTGCATCTCAAAATTTTGATATTCCCCAAGATTTTGGGCAAATATTTTGCCCAAAAAAAAAGCACACCAAACATGGTGGTGGTAGTGTTATGGTTTGAGGCTGCTTTGCAGGTTCAAGACCTGAATGGCTTGCCATAATTAATGGAACCTTGAATTCTGCGCTCTATCAGAGATTTGTGTGGGAGAATGTCTGGCCATCAGTGACCTCAGGCTCAAGCGCACTTGGGTTTTGCAGCAGGACAGTAATCCGAAATACACCAGCAAGTCCACTTCTGAAAGGCTCAAAAAATACAAAAATACGGTTTTGTAGTGGCCTAGTCAAAGTCTGGATTTAAATCTGTTCAAGACCCTTAAATAGGCTGTTCATGTTAGAAAACCCTCCAATGTTGTGGGGGTTGCCCACTAGAGGGCACTGTGTTTATTTTGTAGTTTTTGTTGGTAGACTCAGTTTCCCAGAAGGCACCTCTGTCAGGTGATGCGGGTGCTCACCTGAACGAGGTAGCTCATTAGTCACGTAATAAATAGCTGGTTGTTCTGGGGAACTGGGTTGAGCATTAATTTCAGTTCTGTTAAGTGGGTTTTGTTTTGTCTGGTTATGTTCTGGTTCAGTTTGTTTAATTATAGTTGGCCTTTTGGTTTCTGGAGCTTGAAGTTAAGTTTATATTTGTTTTAATTTAGTATGTCTCTTTGTCTCTGTGTCTCCTAGCAGGATTAGCCTCTAGGAGAATTAGCCTTTTGTGTTCACCCTCATGTGTGAGTAACCTCCTTTGCATGTGTAGTTCTTAGTCTGTATAAATACTGCACTACTAACCTGCTTAGATCTTCGTCTGTCAAGTCTCCTCGTCTGCTTAGCTACTAACCTGTTTAGCCACTAACCTTTAGAGTTCTTAGTCTGTTTTATACCTAGTCTGTTTGCCCCTTGGGTCTCTGGCTACTAGCCTGTTTGGCAATTAGTCTGTTTAGCTACTAGCTAGCTTAGCAGCTAATGTGCATAACAGCTAGTAGGCCTAGCCAAGTCTGTTGTGTGTGTTTAGCCCCTTGCATGTATTGTCCCTTGTGTTTAGTCCGCTAGGCTGCTTAGTGTGTCTTGTCTGGGTTGTATCCCCTGTCTGTACTGTATTAGTTTGTGTAATCCCTTGTCGGTGTATGTCTGTGTATTAATTGATTATTGGTTCTGTTTATAGTATGCTCCAAAGTAAAGCCAACTCCCTGTTTGTTTGGTTTATTATTAAGACATTGTTACACCTCATCCCCCTCTGCGTCTATGCCTTGCCACACCTCATGCCCACAGTCCTACACCTAGCAGGACATGACAAATGTGGCTGAATGAAAACAATTCTTCATAGATGAGTAGGCCAAAATTCCTCCAGAGCAATGTTTAAAAACCCAGTTATCGTAAGTTATTTATTGCAGCTGTTGCTGCCAAGGGTGGCACAACCAGTTACTGTAGATTTAGGGGCAATTACTTTATCACATGGTGCCAGGCAGGTTTGGAACACTCAACCCCCCTCAATAAATAAAACCATTTAAAAACTGCATTTGGATTTATTCTGGTTATTTTTGTTGATCTGGATCATTTAAGTGTGCAAAAGAAAATCAGGAAGGGGCAAATACTTCATGCGCTGTATATATAAATATTAAATTGATTTGTTAAATTATAGGGTATACGTCATCACATTTTTCATAGTCTTGCAGTATTCATAAGAACTAAGTGGTTTAATATATTACAACATGAAAATTTATTTAAGTTTTAAAGTTTATTTCTCTATTTTGCCCTTTTTTTTTAAAGGACATAAAGGAAGAATGAAAAAGAAAAGCAAGCAGAGGCAAATGTAAATACACTGTTTCCCAAACTAACCTGACCCAAATGACTTGCACTACGAGAGTACAGTATAGTACTAGATAGATGTTTTATGACAGAGGCTGGCGGGTGGTAAAGGTCAATTTAGGAAGAAACGTTTTAACATGACCAAAGCTTGCATCTTGTCATGCTACTGAGAAAACATGAAGTGAAGACCTCCATGTCATGATAAAGACAAAATTAATATATTTTAAGAAAAAAAATCTGAATTGAATGATAAAAGTAGAAATGCAAAGTTATGCAAAGTTTAATTCCTGCTGGATGATAAAGTGACTGAATATAGGCACTATAATTATAACGGACATAACCCGACTATCAACAAATCAAACGATACTTGCATACTTTCTGTAAGCTACCCTGCTCAGGGGGTCTAAACAAAATCTAATCACATCAAGATAGACATACAGTAGATCAATAACTGCTACTTACAATCGACACTTAGAGATAGCTGCTCTGATCGGCCCGTTCCAACAGAGTTAGTGGCGCTGCAGGAAACAGACGTGTCTCTCCTGACATTTTGAAGGACAAGAGGATTTTCTCTGTAGCGGGTGGTGGTGGTGTTTTGGGTGACGACCCACTCATAGTCTGTGACTGTAGGGTTGCTGTTGCTGGTACATTGAAGTGAGATCTTGTTACCCTCGACTACAGGGCTGCTCCTTGTGTAGTCTATTCTTACATTCCTGGGGGCATCTGATGAAACGTGTTTAACATATTGATTATGAATGCGGCATAATTTTCATATTCTGCACGTATAAACATACTGTTCATAATACAATTTAGTCAAAGATCTTAAAGTCAGACATATATTTTTGTAGACTCCTAATTTGGGTTTGTATCATAAATTGATTTGATATTAAAATAAGTACAAAAGCAGAAAAATAAAAGTTACATTTAACACTGAAATTTCATGGACCCCTAAAATTCTTTAAAAATCTTAAAATGCTATAACATTATTTTTGATATACTGTAATAACTCATTAGTTATTATTCTAATGAACTTTACTTACACAAGACATTGATCGGAACTGAAGTACTCGAGTAAGATGTTCCACTGAGAGAGCTGCTGCAGCTGAGACTTGTGTCCTGAGTTACTTTGAACGTAGCAGTTCCCTGAGTTTCCCATAATCCTGCCGATTCTTTTGGGTCGGTCAGTGTATTAGAAATAGGACTCGCACCGTGCCAGTAAATCTGTGGTGAAGACGAGCGGCAGGAATGACGGAATTTACATGTTGCAGTAAAAGGCTTGCCCTCTACTTGTTTGTAGCTTTCAACAGATATTTGCGGCGCTGTAGGATTCACTGTGAAGAAAAAATGTGTTCATAAGATAAGATAATATGACACCTGATGATAGCAAATCCCACCCTCCAACCATGTCTACTGCATCATACGACAGCTATGAAAAGCACATTTAAAGCTAGCCATTGTGTCTTTACCACCTACCTCAAAAATATTTTTTTTATATAAAATCTTTATTTCTAAATGTTTGCATTTGAGAACTAAAATTCTGCATATGGTAAACTGTAAACTATTACACGTTGGCATGCAGTACAGCATTCTGTGTGGTAGGAGCAAATTAATTAATTATAGCAAAAATATGTAGAGAAAATCAGGATATTTATAAAATATATATTTACAGAAACATAATTAAAATTGAATCAGCACCTAGTTAATGCAATTATATTGTGGCAGTTGGTACCTGCCGATTCTTAACCCTACTAGTTATATCCCTAACATATACAGTATAATAGCCTATGTGTATACTCACAGACATTTATTTTGATGACTTGATGATCGGCATAAAATCCTTTGTTGTACCCATCAGAACCCCAGACCCATACGTACAGGCCCACCTTACTGTCTTGGTCCTGGACATTGTCAATCCTTAAAGAGCAGTCTCCATCAGACGCCCAACCTGGGACTGATGTCCTCCCTTTAAATTCACTTATTATCTCACTTCGGTCGTTGGAGTACACAGTTGGGTATCCTCTGCTCACATACTTGTACCAGGTGACTTTCTTGTAAGCCACAGTGCGGCACGGCACCAACACGCAGCTACCCTGGATGGCTTTGACTGGATCCACATGCGCCTCCCAGCAGTGACACACACCAACTAGCAGTGAAGCTGACAAGATAACATAGACATTCATTTTTTTATTGTTTATAATGCAGAAAGCACTATTCTTGGCTTTCCTGGGTTTGCATTTGGTAGGTGGACAATTTTGAAACACTGTAGGAAATTTTTTGCTATTTTGCTAAGTACAAAATGAAAGAATACTCTAGGTATTTGTAAGGATATCCATATTTTCTAGAAGTATGGAAGCTTTTACATCAAAGATGTGCTAGAATTAAAAAATCATTATTAATCATAAACATATAATTATAAGCTCAGCTCATCTCTGTGTCAGTGGATCTTCCTAACTGGCAGACCACAGGCAGCAAGGATGGGTGGACATGTCTCAGCCTCCCACACTCTCAGCACTGGAGCCCCCCAGGGTTGTGTTCTGAGCCCCCTGCTGTACACTTTGTACACCTATGACTGCGTAGCCACTACAAACTCCACCACCATCATTAAGTTTGCTGATGACACTGTCGTGGTGGGCCTGATCTCTGACAATGATGAGACAGCTCACCTGGAGGAGGTTGGACTTTAGTACTAAGTAGAAGAGGAACTACCAGACCCCCGCCATCAACAAGAGCCCAGTGGAGAGAGTGGACAGCCTCCGTTACTTCTGTGTTCACATAACGCAGGACCTGTTATGGTCCTGTCACATCCACACTGTGGTGAAAAAGGCCCGGCAGTGTCTCTACCACCTCAGACTGCCCTCTAAGGTGCTTAGGAACTTCTACTTCTGCACCATAGACAGCACCATGCAGGACAGGCGAGCCCTACAGAGAGTGGTTCGATCAGCTGAACGAATCATCTGCAACAAGCTCCCTGACCTTCAATCGGTCTTCAACAAGCGGTGCTGGACTAAGGCCAGGAAGATAGTGAAAGACCTCAGCCATCCCAACAATGGACTGGACTCTCTGTTGCGGTCAGGAAAGCGCTTCCGCTCCCTGAAGGCCAACACAGAGAGACTGAGGAGAAGCTTCTTCCCGCAGGCTATACGAGCTCTCAATCACAACACAACATAGGACCTAATACTCACATGCTTGCACATTTTGCACACCTCAGGACTGCAAACTTTTACTTTTTACTAGGACACACACATACAGTACGTTCACACATGGAACATTTGCACATTTTGCACACTGTGAACTTGAACTGCAATTGTGCACATTATCTTGCCAATAACTGGACATAGTTCTATGCTGCACTACATTACATTTCTATTATATTTCATTTTACTATATATTGTTTCTATTTTTATTATATATTCTTTAACTTCTTTATATTTCTATCTTATTCTACTATTTTATTTTCATTTTTATTCTTATTCTTATTGCTGTATATTATGTAAGTTTTTTTATTCTCTTATTTTTTGTAATATTGAGGTCAACAGCAGTCATATAAGCATTTCACTTCATATCATACTGTGTATGACTGTGTATGTGACGAATAAAATTTGAATTTGGAATTTGAATTTGAAAAATAAAATACACACTGCATACCACAAAAATCTGATTTTCAAATATAACTAAAATGAGCTATTTTTTTTCAGCACATCCTAGGAAATATGATGAATTGTACTTTTTAAATCTAATTTATGTTTACCAACTATACAAACATATATCTGAGCAAAGAATAAAAATGGACAAAGGAATAGCACCTGTTTTTATGGTTAATTTTTTGGTTGTTTTTATGATCAAATAATAATAATATGCCTATTTGGTGAGTTCATGTAATTCCCAATTTAAAAGTAATGATGACTATTAGATTGTACAGTTCCCATACAAATGGGTAAACAAACATCTTCTTTAGCTCCTGTTGCCTATGGAAAACCATTAGGTTCCATTTTGGGCCCAGTTTTGTTTCCTTTACATTTTCTCCCATTGAGTAAAATATTTCAAAACCATGGTGTGTTATATCACTGGTATACAGATGATTGTTACGATCAGCTATATTTACCCCCCCATATCATCTTTTTGATTGTGTAATTAAAGTCAAAACATGGCTTACAAATAGCTTTTCTAACTATCCAACACATAGATTTGGTGCGCTATTGTAAAGAGTATTTTTTACCAGCTCCGACACATTGCCAAACTCAAACCAATTCTTTTGTTTAAAGGCCTGGAAATAATTATGTATGCTTTTATCGCAACTTGCACGGATTATTGCAATTCTCTTTATATGGGAGTTTGTCAGTCATTTGCAACTGTCCAAAGTTCTGCTGCCAGACCTCTCACTGATACAAATTTAAAGCAGAATATTTAATCAGTCATGGTATCCCTTTATTGGCTTCTCAGCAAGTATAAAATTGATTTTAAAATTGCACTATTTGTTTTTACAGTAGGTCCTTGCATGGTTTGTCTCCACAGTACATTCCCTATACACTTTGCAGTCTACCAATAAATGCTTTCTAAGCATCGCTGGTCACAATTAAATCACAAATGTAATTGCGCATTTTCAGTAGTCGCACCTGGACTGTGGAATAAGCTGCCTCTTAATTTAGCTGTTAATCTATTACGATCTTGTCTTAAGACTTATCTCTTCTTTTTGGCTTATAGGTGTAACGAATCTGTAGAATTTTCTAACAGAATTCTAGAATCACTTATTCGACCCAGTTATGTATTAACACTTAAAACTCAACTGGCACGAATCCATGGCAGAAGTTCTGTGCTAAAATGCCCCCTGCCGCTGATTGCCCCCCAACTAAATCACTATCAAATATTATATTACAATTTAATATATTTATAATGATCAGAACATTAATGAAACATTTGCAACATTTCTTTTTATGTAATACATGTATTGTATGTTTGTCATGTAATACAAATTGTTTAAAATTTAAAATTATTTTGAAATTAATATTTTTTTTAATTTATTTTTTTAAATTATATTTTTATCAGAACAAGGTACATTGAAAACATTCAGTATTAGAGACACTGTCAAAGGCATTCATTTTTCGTTTTTTAAACCCACAAAATCAAAACCAACATAAAACTGAACAAGACAAAAGAAAATACATAAATAAAAATAATAGTAATAATAATAATAATAATAATAATAATAATAATAATAATAAATAAATAAATAAATAAATAAATAAATAAATAATAAGAAAAAAAAGGGGGATATAAAACTATTTTGGGAACAAGGATGAGGACTCAAGTTTGGAGGGGCACATTCTTCTCGATATAAATTATTAAAGGATCCCATGTTTTGTAAAATGTTCTAGTTGATCCTTTGAGAAAATATTTAATTTATTCGGTTTTTAGAAATGTCATTATATCATTAAGCCATAGTGACAGTTTAGGTGTCATTGGTGATTTCCATTCTAAAA
>JAOVVA010018752.1:0-16493 GCA_028565275.1 Leiocassis micropogon
AATAAAAATATGACACTTTTAATAAAAAGTAAATAAAAATGACACTTTTAATATGACTCATGTTAACGTGTACAGTAGATGGGGAGACTCATAAGCAGTATGAGGTATATATAGTGGATGATGTATATCCTGACAGGTGAAAATGAAGCACTTTTTTTTTTATCAGTGACTCTGCACATATTTGAGATGCCTTCACTGCTCCTGATGGAATAAAGCCCAAACAAACAGAAACCGAAAAGTGTGCAAACAGTGACGCAGAAGGTAACCTTATATCTGTTGCAAAAAGACGAGCAGATCATGCTCTGTGGTGCCTGAGCGTACACAGCCCCGGCTAGACGGATACGCAAAATACGTGCTCTACTTATTGTGTTTTATTACTAATGCTGAAGTGTTATTTGGGATATTTTATATTTATTTGAGTTTCATGGCCATGGAATCCTTAAGGCCTCCCGCACCGATCGGTGCATAGGGCAACGAGTGTTCTCTGGACATGGAATACTTTTCTGTAATTTCTCAATCTACTCGTGACAAAATTATATTTTATTTTTAAACGTACAGTGCAGTTTAATCGAGCTGATCAGTGTAGAAAGAAGAAAACTATTAGAAATCAGCCCAGTTTATCATCAGCGGTGAGCTTCTCATAGTATGGCGAGAAGCTTTTTATTTGGGGAAAAAAAAAACTTTTATTTGGGGGAAAAAAAAGCATGTTGAGGTAAGTTTTGCTAATTTGCTAACACAAACTGGATATATTTAACTAAGTTAGCAGTTTTCTGCTTTGTTAACACAATACTTTATCGCTTTCTCTCATAGAACCTTAAGGAAGATTTAGAAGATTCACAAACACACACACATGCTTATGATTATTATTTTATTTATTTATTATTATTATTTTTTAATCAGAGTCTCTTTTTTTTTTTATTCAAAATTGAAATAAGATACATATACATGCATGGTACACTATTTTCTTCTACCCCTTCCCCCAGCCCATAAGAAAACACCAGCCAGTCGGAGGGAAAAGAAATGGGAGGCTTGTGATAATCTAATGTAAGGGATGACGGGATACATAATGCAATTAGACAATTCAGACAAAAGAACTCAATCAAGAATGAAAAAAATCTAATAGTTTGAAAAACAAATAGTGTAATTGAATAGTCAGCTTAAAACTGGCTTTTAAATGATGACCTTAAGAAATACTACTGGACATTTTTTGTTTTTTTGTTGAATAATTTAATGATTATTCCCTGCTCCTAATACCATTAACTATATTTAACTAGCTGTAATCCAGTTACACACAAGGAATATGATAAATATATATTAATAATAAATGGATTTTTTTTAAATCTAAACTTTACTAAATTAAATACAGTAGATGTCCAGAAACTGGCAAAGACAAAAATGAGAACCGTATTGGTCTCAGTAAACTATAAAAAAAAAAAGAAATAGCTACACATATTTTACTACTGTAATAAAAAGCCCTTTAAATGAATTATAATATGAACTTAGAGCTAAAGCAAATAAAGTATTTCAGTGTTCAAGCAGGCTTTTTATTTGCTTTGGTTTTCCATTTCTAACAGCCTTATAGCTCTAAGGTTATGAGTTTGATCCTGAGTTTCGGTGACCGTTCAGCATTAAACTATATTTTTCACCAACTTTTACCCTTTAGGATAAAGAAAGTCCATTGATTTTCATTACCTGGCCAAAAAAAAATGCTGTTTCTCATTTCTGGGTCAAATGCTTAGCCTGCATCGAGCAAAAATAAAAATAAACAAATAAATAAAAATATATATTTTTAAAAAAAAGGAGAAATGTGGTCAGAGAAAGATACTGTATGTAGTCAGACAAAATAATGATTGCTTACTTAAATGCTTGCTGAAGTTTCATTATAAAAAATGAAATGTTGTTAGTGTTTCGGCTGGTCCCGTCGAGGGGTCGCCACAGTGGACCTTGTGATTCACTCTGAACTTGGCATAGGTTTTACATTGGATGTCCTTCCTGACGCAACCTTGCCGTTTTATCCGGGCTTGGGTTTGGGCATTGGGTGGGAGCTGAACCCGGGCCTTTGGCATGGCAGGTGAGGAAACCACTGAGCCAGTAGAACACACAGTTATGTCTAATAATGAAAGTAAGAATCGCACACACAATGCAATGAGAGCTCACAGGATTGGGACTAAACAGCTGTGTGGCTGTATGAAAACCACTTGTTAGTGAGATTAATCACAAAAAAAAAAATGCTTTACTTTGCTAGGGAGCATAAAGATTGGACGATGGAGCTATGGAAAAAAGGTCATGTGGTCTGATTAGTCCAGATTGACCCTATTCCATAGTGATGGGCGCATCAGGCATAATGCCCACTGTACAAGCCTCTGGAGACAGTGTTATGATCTGGTGTTGCTTCAGTTGGTCAGGTCTAGACTATGGCAATAAAATGAAGTCAGCTGACAACCTGAATGTACTGAATAATCAGATTATCACATTTACAGTACTGTATTGGAGTTTCTTCTCCCTGATGGCACGGCCATATTCCAGGATTGTGAAAGAAATCATTTTCACACATGATCTGGACACCACATTGTGTGCTGTAATCAAAGCTAAAGGTGCTGAATAAAATGTTAACGTGTGGTTAAAATGTTTGTGTTATATTTCAGTTTTTCATTTTTACAACTAATAAAAAAAATAATAAATTGTGAACGAAGGCTGTGTAAAAGCACTCACTGTATAGCAATCCTGAGAATCAACAGAATGCCAATGAAATTCAGAATTCAGCTCATGTCCTTTGGGGTTCTCTGAGAATGGGTTGAGAAGTGTTCTCATGGGGCAGTCTTGCTTTCCCAAAGGCCTGAACAATGTACTCGCTGGATGGATGCCAGTGGGATGCCAGTGTGATCCCAGGCCTGAGCTTGATGTGTGTTTCGGAACAACAGCAACCGTGTAAAAAGACAGTACCAAGATCCTTATGTACAATATCTCAAGTAATGTGCAGCCTTCATTGTCCCTTATGATGTATTATGCCCGTTTTATCCTGCTCTTTACAGGTCTGGTTTATTGTGCGTGATTAAATAAGGTTACCAGGAGCAAGTCATTATCATGCGATACTTCACTTTTCCAAAATCAGGCTTTTCAGACCCACTGAACCAAAGCTTTTCTGTCACCACTTTTTTAATGTCGGTACTCAGTCTCTTGTTCAACAATGATGTCTGTTTAATTGATCTTATGGAGACCAGGATAAAATCTCTCTCCCTTTTTTACACCCAGTTCAATTATTTACTTCTGGTGCTGGTTGGGTTACGGTACAATAAAAGGCGCGTGGGTTAAAAATCTCTTGAGGAACCATGACATCAACCCCCTGGTTCTACACTTACACTGATATGGCACTGGTACTGGACGTTTCTGTTCCAGATCCTGATGAGTTTCTCAAATCAGCCCATCATGTCACATGACCAAATTATGTTGTTGGTTTTTTTTTTTTTTTTTCAGTCTTCAGCTGTCCAGTTTGGACAATTTCTTGTCCCCACCAGTTCTTGGCTGGTACACATGAAACCTAATGTGGTTTTCTACTGTTGTAGACCATCCACCTCAAGGTTTTTGTCATGTTACAGTATGCATCCTGAGACTCAACATACTGTATAAGGCTCTGGGTTGCAGATCTGAAGGTTGTGGGTTCACTGCAGCTATTGGGCCCTTTATTCCAGGAAGTTATCTTTTGGCTTTTAAGTGAGAAATTATTGTTTTTTACTTGGAATAAACCATTTAAATAAAATATTTGATATATTAAGATGTAAGAAGATGTATTATTAAGGACTTAATCAGCATTATTAATATCTGTACCAGGAACAGGCTAGGGGATTTCTTTACCCAAAGATATACAGGAAGTAGAGAAAAATGAGAAAAAAAACCAACCACTCTTAAAGAAAAGAGAGACTAAGTAAAGTGGTGTCCATGGCAACTAGGCTCGGCGCTAACGTGTGAGCTCGGAGGAGGAGTGCTGCTTGTGCACTCAAAGCATGAGCAACAGTAATCTAAGGTAAAAGTATTTATAGTCATTTTGTTTTCATAGCTAATGTTGCTTAAGATACAAGTACGAGCTTTTTCATGTCATATTCTTTCAAAATGGAAGCTTTTTCTAAGTCACAGCGCCTAAAGAGCACGGTGTAGCGGTCACGGTCCGATGGCTGTCGGAGACGGATCACGTTTCTTTGAGATGAATCATGTCATGCTTATTTGCCCCTCGCTTCATTATTAACTACATGCTAAGCCCCACCATAATCTGTTAAATGGGTTGGTCTGTCTTTAAAGCTACATTTGTGAATTATTAACAGAACCGTAAACAAAGAGAAAATTTATTGTTAGTGGGGGGAAAAAAAAAAAATTATCCCACCAAGTTTTATGGAAAGTATCATGGAAAAGTCTGTAGAGTTCAGAGAGATTAGTCAGGATGGTGTTAAAGAGCTGCACAGGCTGCGTCCACTAAAGCACAAAGAAGCTTATCTTACCAATAAAAGCTCTCATAAGTCTTTCCAACAAGAGTTTCTCCCTAAAATCTCCCGACCAAAATCTTTGAAAAGAGAAACATTCCACTAAAGATCAGGGTGACCTCATTGCTGCACCTAACGTTTTGCAGGAATGAAAATCAGATGCATGAAGTGAAATATAATGATAATAAAAGGAAAGATTTCATACATATAAACACTAATCTAAATGCTTAGGCTTAGACCATATATGTTCAGCAAAGAACCAAGATGTATGTATTAGTAGGAGTGTAAGATATGGGCAGTACTATTGGATTTGTTATGAATTAATGTATGCTTCATACAGTAGATCATGTCTCGGTTGGGTTCCCCTTGTACCACTAGGGCGGCTCTTCCTCTTGGGGCGAGACCTCTCGAGGTATGAGGGGTGTCTGGTACCAGGACATTGGCAGCAGATACAATTGATGCTGTGAGTTCTCCATGGATTGGACTTGTTTGATCAGTGCATACCTTGATCGGATTGGCATCTGGGGCGTCGGTGGCCGTGGGTCTGCGGGGACCTGTGCAAGGTGGGCTCTGGTGTACTGGGTGTTCTGGAGCCTTTCTATTGAGCCATCATTGACTTTTTTGAGGACTTGTGACTGCAGTTGCTCAATAGTTCAGGACTGGAATTTCCTACAGTGTACTTGAGCCCCAAAGAACAAACTCCATATTAACTTGAAGACTTCAACTGTTATATTGACCTTCCAGCCCCCTAACACACAGTATGACTGCGGATCAAATCCCTGCTATCGGTTGTCCCCCAAATGAGGATGGGTTCCCTGTTGATTGTGGTTCTTCTTAAGGTTTCTGGCTATTGTCCTCTCCACCATCGCCCTCGGCTCGCTCATCAGGAACGATCTTTGGTCCATACGGGCATGGGCGAGCCTTGGGTCATGATGTTATGGTGTATATACAGTACGTATGTCTATCTATCTGTCTATACTGTCTATACTGTATATACACATACTATATACATACATATACTGTACACACACACCAGCAGTTTCCATGCTCAGTTTTGTGCCATCAATAATTTGTTAATAAAAGTGCAAAGTGCGGACATGGTGTTTATTGTTTGCTTTTAGCTTCTATGTGACAATGGACTCAGCTGGTGTCCGAGTTTTTTCCCCCCAGGAAATCACACAACAAGGACACGGTTTCATCCAGAGGTGCCTTAAATTGACACATCTATATTTAGAGTTACACCCTGCCTCTCCCAAAAAAAAAAAAAAAAAGGTCAAATTATCAGCCCGCATCAAGCAAAGAAAAGATTTTTACTTCACGAAGCATAAATTACTGTAAAAAACTGTCTGACGTATATGTATACTGTATATGAAATGCAGAAATATGGTTTCTAATTATAAATTAAGGTTTGTTTACGTTGGTTTTATTGATCAGATGATTAACACTCGCCCCTTTTTTTTTTTTTTTTTTTTTAGATATTCTGCACTGTGCAAAGTAACTTGATTAAATATAGACTGTGCTGTGATACAATGTTTGCTAAGATTGTGAGACACTATTTGTCACTGCCATGTAATGTTTATTTTTTAATACCACATGACCAGCCCTGACCTAAGTCCAGGTTTTTATGATGGCCCCAGTTCCTGACTTTCACAGCTGGTCATATTATCACACCCACCTCTTCTTTCCGTTAACCAGAAAAGCTTGTTTTTATTCGTTTCTTGATTAATTATTATAATTTTCTTTTTATTGGAATGAATCATGAGCAGGGACAAATCTAATTTTAGCTAATTTTAGACTTTAACAAGTACGACAAAAAAGGAAGTTCGCTGTTTATTCTATTATGGCGATGACCTTCCTGTTTGGTTTTATTAGGCTCATTAGTGCAGTGAAGAACACTAGCTTTGCATTTTTATCTCCCAGCTGGTTTGTACTCACTCACCTCGATATGCTCATGCGTGCACTTATGCTTTACAGTTCAGTCTCAGTCTTTTATTTTTAAGGCAACATTAAAAGGTCACATGCTCACGTGCATGGAGCTGAGAAGGTCCACCTCAGCCAACATTGTGTCGTTATGGAAAAACCTGCCGTATGGGTTCACGTGGGGTCGAGACTGGAGATTTTGAGATTTCCGGCTTTAGTAAGGACCAGAATAAAGAGCGGGAGGAAAAAAAGCAGAGCCATGGGAAAAGTAATCACAGAGAGACTGTACATTGCAGGAGCAAACCCAAAGAGGCATCCCTGACTATTAATACCCTGTTCTCTCCCCCCCCCTCTCTCTCTCTCTCTCTCTCTCTCTCTCTCTCTTTCTGAGACCTGTCCTGATTAACTCGCACTGATGGCAGGTCCTGTTATAGTTTCATCCTCTATTATATTACTCCTCATCTTTCTTCTTCCTTTAATTTCTTCAAAACAGCTTGATCAGTGACAACTTGTTTACTAGTTTCTTAGTTGATTATATTATGTTGATGTTTACTGTTCATACTGTGAGTGGACACGTTGCAGCCGTGTGTGTGTGTGTGTGTGTGTGTGTGTGTGTGTGTGTCGCTCCCCGGGGAAGAAGTGGCACCAGGATACACTATAAGAACAAGGCCAGCCGATGGAGACCTGCTGATGCTCTGTTCTGCTGGTCCTGCTATCCATGTGGATGTTACTTTGACATGCCCCCCCCCCTACCTAAGCACTGATGCCGACCAAGTACACCCCTTCACAATGACGGGTTTGAGCCTCCAAATTCTCCAGATCTCAATCCAATCGAGCGTCTGTTGGAAAAACAGGTCAGATTCCCAGAGGCAACTTACTGTATAAGACTTTAAGGATCTACTACTAATGGATTGGTACCAGATACTACATCACACCTTCAGAGGGCGAGTGGAGTCCATGCCATGACATGTCAGGACTGTTTTCGAGGAAAAAGAGGGACCTGCTTAATATTATGCAATGGTCATAGTGTTATGACTAATCAGAGTCTTACAGCCTAGTGGTAGCCTCATCGTTCAGGATTGGAGTTTTCTATAGTCTACAGTCTACCTGAGCCTCCAGTAATGATCTGGACTCCATAGTAACTTAAAAACTTCAACTCTTTATACTGAACTTCCTACCGCCTAACACGGTATGACTGCAGATCAAATCCCTGGTATCGGTTATCATCCAAATGAGGATGGGTTCCCTGTTGAGTCTGGTTCCTCTCAAGGTTTCTACCTACCGTCGTCTCAGGGAGTTTTTCCTTGCCGCCGTCACCATCGCCCTTGGCTTGCTCATCAGGGACGATCTGATCATTTTGATTCATACACATTTTTCCCTTTTACATAATTTTCTTTTGATTGTGTAAAGATGCTTTGCGACAATGACAATTGTTAAAAGTGCTATAGAAATAAAAATGATTATTATTTAACAGCCGGGTGCCGTGAGGCTGGCGGATCGTTTGAGCTCAGAGGTTCTGGGCCCAATTGGTATCAACATGGTGTTCCGGGAGGGAGCTCGGGACCAACAGGTCACCTAAGGAGGCGTGAACCGGTCCAGATCATGAAACAGAGCAGGTCAAAAACCCCAGTGCTGATCAGTAGTGGGATCGCGTCTGTGCATGGACACTGAGTATTACAGCGGGACTCAAGTCTTTGGGGCAGTGCTGGCTCGAACAGTTAAGGTTCTGGGTTATGGATCAGAAGGTAGAAGGTTCAAGCACCAGCACCACCAAGTTGTTGAGTCCTTGAACGAGGATCTGCTCCAACTGCGCTGTGTCCTGCTTTCTGACCCCAGTTTCCTAACTGGGACATGTGGGGGAGAAAAATAATAATTTCACCATGCTGTAATGTACATGTGACAAATATTCAAATCTTAACCTCGATGCCACACATTGCCAATTCAGTGCCACACTCTTGTGTATACTGTATCTGACTACAACATATTGAACATCTGGAGATGTCTTTGTTCCTGAATCCTGAACTATACTCTATAATGCGTCAGGTTTTATTTGTTGTCAGCTTTAGTATTTGGCAGTTTACCGCTGTGTCAGTGTGAATCACGCGTCTGCTAATCTGCCCCGAGCGCAATGGACTCGAGCCTAATGGCCACTTCAGTTTAAGTCAACATCAGACTACCAGAGTGGGCTTTAATAACCAGGGGTGATGGTTAGACAAGCAACTGGAGCTGATTATTTCTACACGTCAGACACAAAACCTAGCTGAGGGGGGAAAAAAACAACAAAAAAAAACGAGGAAGTGAAATGGAATAAAATGAATAGTTACCTCCATTAGCGTCGCGCCGTATACCCACCCAGGCGTTTACTGCAAATGATCCCACTGTAGGTCATTTACCTTCCGACATAAAAGGCAGCCGACAATGCAAATGGCTTCTGTGGCTATTTCAAGAGAACAAAAGCAGCGTAGGAAGAAGAATAAAAATGTCAGGGTAAATAAACACAGACGCCGAGTCAGTGTAAGGTCACGGAATGGGCTCGGCAAAACATCAAAAATTTATTTACAGTATAAGTCTAAATATGACGAAGACGATGAGTTTTCACAGTTCAACTTGAACTGAGAAGTTGAAATGGGTATAAAGGTTATTATTATTATTTATTTATTTGGTTTATTATAATATTGTAATGCGTTTATTATAATATTAGAAATGCTTTTTTTTTCACCTCTAATATTGGAAAAATTTGGAAAATTGTAAATAAATCAGTACTCGTTAGACTTATTCACGTGTTATTAATCGGATTAGATTGGAAATATGAACCGTCTCTGTGTCATGTGTTGTTTAAAAGCTTAAATTACACGTATCACCCTGGTGGGGCAGGTCAGTGATTTAGTTGCCCCTGTTGGGCCCTTGGGGGCTGATGGCAAAATCAGTTTCTTATGTTTTTTTTTTTTTTTTTTTTCCCGTATAGGTGCATGTAATGGTGAGATGAAGAACAGTTTTGTTTCATTTTTTGTAAACTGCTGACGATATTTCTCCTAAATTCAAAATATACCTATTGTTATTCAGAGTGTATATTTAAAGGGAATGACATCATCACAACACATCATAATAACCCAAGATCATGCAGTATTTGCAGAGCTTTAATAACTCAAACAAAACAAAATGCAAATAATTTGTTAACAAATTGTGTTAATGCTTTGGCTAAAAAACATTAAGAAATCAGTATTTGGTGGAATAATAATCTCATGTCAAAGCGCATGAATCACAATCATAACATATTTACATCAGCCACATTATGAAAGCCCAGTTTGTGCTCTACGTAAATAAGAGAAATGTAAAGATTTCAAATTCACACAAATTTCAAAAGCGCTGAATCATTGCAGGTCTTCAGAAAGGCCTCAGACCCCTAAGGGATATTAATGAACCCCTTACCTGCTTTTTACGTAAAGTCAAAGTCAAAATCTCTGAGCTTCAGTTCTACTCGCCTCCATACACCACATTCCCTCTCTCTCTCTCTCTCTCTCTCTCTCTCTCTTTTTCTCTCTCTGTCTCGTGGTGTCCCTGCTGCAGGAAGGACGTCTTACTCTCGTGGGATTGACAGGATCCGACCCCGATTCCTTCAGGTTATAATTAGCCCTCGTGTACTCGCTCGTCCCTCTCTCCCTGCAGCTCTGTGCCTCAGGTCATCATATTAAAGCTAGAGCTGTGGTCCTCAGGTCTATACTCATCATTCTGACCTGGATACGGATACAATCAGCATGAGACTCTACCGATTTCCATCCCCGGGTTTAGTGCGGAGACTAGATTAATCCTGCTTCGCTTTATTTATCCAAAGATGCTGGTTTAAGGGGAAGTTTTACTGTACGTACTGTATCAGTTAATAATGATTACACTTTTCTACACATTAGGGACAGATGATGTGCTTTAATAACGTCCTTCATGATGCTACATTATTATATTAAAATAAATTATGACGGCTAAAGCTTTGGAATTGTTCAATCGATCGGTCAGAACGTATTGATTTAAAAGAGTCCAAACTCCAGACTTTTATTCAGTTAACATTAATGTGCTGTATCGTTTCTGTCGTAAAACATCATTAATAGCCAATGAATAATCTAAAACGAAACCTTTATAGTCATTGATATGGTGATATTTTAATTTTTATTTAAATAAATAGTCTCAGGTGTACAGTAAGTCTTCAGGACGGACGAGAGACAGAAAGAGACAGCGAGAGACCTAGAGAAAGGGTGAGAAAGGGGAGAGATGGATAAATACAAAGAGGGACAGAGACTGAGAGACAGATGGAGAGGGAATGGGGGGAGAGAGACAGGGAGAGACAAAGAAAGAGAGAGGGAAAGAGACAGGAAGAGAGAGACAGTTGCTCTAATGAAAGTGTTAAAGGGAACTAACTTATTTCCATAACATCAAGTCAATGTAATGAAATTATATTTTAGTGTAATTTAACAAGTAAAGATGTAATACTTGTCACATTACTGCGGTAAAAGAGGAATAGTGGAAATTAGATTTTTCCCCCCTATAATATTACACCCCATATTTTACTGTAAATAGACTTTTACTGTATTTATGTCTCTATATGTCTCTATATGTCTCTATATAAAGGTGTGTGTTGTGTTTTTTGACCTGGTGTTTCCTGTGTTTCTCACGCTGGAGAAATCTGACTGCTGGTTTTTTTCCCCTCATAATGTCGTTAGAGCTCCTGATGGAGATTAGAAGGTGACATAATGTAAGTGCATTTGTGTTTGTTCGCTCTGAATAATGTGTGACCCAATGACCCTTCCTGAGATACTGGGGCTTTATATTGGTCATATAGCAGAAAGTGTGTGTTCAGCGTTTTCCATCTCTGATAAAATCTTATCATTTGTAACTCACTAAAACAGGTGAGATATGCAGGTCCAGGAACTGCTTACTCTCCCATGGTTCATCTTAACAAAAAAAAGAAAAGAAAAAAGCTTAACAGAACCGAAGAAGGACAAAGACTTGCTTGAAATTTTTGAGGTTTTTTTTCTTTTCTTTTTTTTAAACTAATATCTTCACTAATTTAAATTGTGATGATGTACTAGGATTATGTCAAAAACATTAAGTTTCCTCTTGCCTCTCTCTTTGGGTTGGTTAAATTAAGCCCTGTGTAATGAAAGTGCTTTCCTGTGCTTTGTTGTAGTTTCTGAACTCTTTCTGCGAAGTCCACGATGAACGGCTACACTGCCCCTACATACCCGTCTGGAAACTTCAGTAACTCCCAGCTGAAGTAAGTGAGACTCTTTTTGATGTCCTCATCGTTTGACGTGCATTCATAGTCACATCCAGAGTTACCGTTCCTTCACTAAGGTCTAATCTCAGGAAGCATGATGAAAAAAACATATTTTTCAAACATGTATATTAATATTGAGATTTTTTTAAAGAAATAATCTCGTGAATATTGTGCTGTATCTTTTTTTTATTGTATTTTTTAACATGTATATTTTATTATAAACTAACCTGAAGCAGTTGGTTTGATGTTAAAAAGTAAAGAAAATAAAAAGACCAAAAAAAACTTTGTCATATTAAAATATCAAGTAAAATGTTAATTTCAAATCAATTTTTCAATTTTATTTATATAGCGCTTTTAACAATTGTCATTGTCTCAAAGCAGACTAATTTCCTAGTCTTGAAATTAAAATTAAGGTTTATCTTTTAATTTTACAATTAAAATAAATAAATTATTTAAATTAAATTAAATATGGTAATCTAATCTTAAAATATAATAAATAAAAATTTAAAAAATTTATTCTCCTAATCTTTAAATAAAATAATGTTAATCTTCTAATCTTAAAATAAAATAATGTTTTTTTAAATAAAAAAAGTTTACTTTTTAAAGAACAGATTTAAATTTGGGGGGGCGGGGGAGCTGTCCAAACCTGCCTGGTCCTATGTGAAGAAGTAGTCGCCCCTAAACCTTATAAGTGGTTGTGCCACCCTGCAGCAAATACAGTCAAGTGTTACTGGAAATTAGTCTTTCACATCGCTTTGGAAGACTTTTGCAGAATTTTGTCACGCTCTTCTTTGCAGAATTGTTTCATTTAGCCACATTGGAAGGTTTTCAAGCATGAACGGCCGGACTATTTAAGGTCATGTCACAGCAGGTCAAACCTTTTTATTTATTTTTATTATTATTTTTTTTTTTGCCATTCAGACTTGCTGGCGTGTTTTGGATCATTGTCCTAGTGCGCTTGAGCATGAGGTCACAAACTGATGGCCACACATTCTTCTTCAGGATTTTCTGGTAGAGCGCAGAATTCAGGGTTCCATCAATTACAGAAAGTCATCCAGGTCCTGAAGCTGTAAAGCTCCAGGCCATCACACTACCACCACCATGTTTCAGTGTTAGTATAATGTTCTTTTTATGAAACGCTGTGATAGGTTTACTTCAGATGTAACAGGACGCACACCTTTACAAGTTCAACTTTTGTCTCATCAGTCCACAAAATATTTGCCCAAAAGTCTTGAGGATAATCAAGATATTTTTTGGCAAATGTGAGACGAGCTCTTTGGTCAGCCGTGTGTTTTGCCTTGGACCTCCGTTTGCCCCCAGTCTCTTTCTTATTGTTTAATCATGAGCACTGACCTCAACTGAGGCAAGTGAGGCCTGCCCTTCTTTAGCTGCTGTTCTGGGTTGTTGGGTGAATCGTCGTTGTTTTATGGGAGTCATTTTGGTATAACGGCCACTCCTGGGAAGGTTCACTGCTGTTCCAAGTTTTATTAAAGTTCCAGTTTGCTGGAGTCCCAAAACCTACAAAATAAATGGCTTGGTAATCTTCTCCAGACGGATGCATGTCAGTGATCTTGTTCCTCATCTGTGGTTGAATTTCTTTAGATCACATTTTGATGTGTTTCTCGAAAAGGGCCAGGCAGGTTTGGATGACTTTTTCCCTTAATTAATAGAATCCTTCCTTCTTTACCTTCTTTTCTTCAATCTTTCAATCTTTTACCTTTCCTTTTTCTACCTACCTTACCTCACTTCTTAATTCCTTCTTTCTATACTTCCTTCCTACCTTTGTTCTCTTCATGTCTTCCTTGCCTCCTTCCTTTCCTTCCTTTTTCCTTTTTCCTACCTACCTTCATTCCCTTCCTAATTCTTTTGTCCTTCCTTCCTTCTAACCCTTTCACCTTTTCTTCTTTTCCCGCCTACCTACATTCTTTCTTTTTTTCTTGTTTAAAAAAAAACTGCATTTGGGTTATCTTTATGTAATATTAAAATAAAATAAATTTAAAAAAGTAAAAAATATATATTAAAATGTAAAAAAAAATGTTACTTGGGTTATCTTTGTGTAATAAATTTTTTAAAAATGTAAAAAAAAAAAAAAGTAATAATAAGTAAATGTAACAAAAAAATGATTTACTTGGGTTATTTTTGTGCAATATTAAAATTTGTTTAATGATCTGAATAAGTATGTCAAATAAGCCAAAAAAACTAAAGGATACCATTTAAAAAAAAAAAAAGAAAAATCAAAATTCAACATCATTACACTGTCATGTTCTTGATGAAATTGCTGCAGCACGTCAAACAGTACTGCATTATTAATCTCTCCCTCAATTAGCGCAAGCCGCACAATCAAAGAATATCAAGTGTCCCGTCGATTAGTTAGCGAACGAGACCTCCAAATCCACCTCACACACACACACACACACCTGTTTATATACACACTCTGACATACAGTAACTGCGTCTCCGAGTCATCTTTCTGTATTAAGTGTGGTGCAGTAAGTGTAATATAATACTATAATGTACACACACACACACACACACACACACACATTTAATTAGCATGCGTTATCATTAACACCGATCTTGTCTGTGTTTCCCCTCAGTGGCCATCTATCTCAGTCACCAGAGCTCCCAGCGCTCGACGCCAACAAATCCAACGCCAAGGCTCTCTACGGTACGTCTTCTGTTCTTCACCTCCAGACGAGTGAGCGATAATCGACACGGAGTAACTGCTGAAGCAGTACAAATGTGCATTTAAAAAATCATTTAATAACAGCGGCGCTCCCGAAGCACACGCGTGGTCTCCATCTGCTGTTTGCCGAGAGCAGCGCTGAAATCTCATCTCTCTAATCCCCGCCTTTCTCCTTCACACCTCTGCACCCGTCCCCTCCTTTTCTATCTGTCAGCAATTCTCAAAAAAAAAAACTGAGGACGCCTCTCCGGGAGCTTTGAAAAGAGCCGAGGTTTTTGCTGCTTCCTGTGCGCACCATGAGCAAGTTTCTCTTCATTGTGTGTGGTGGTTTTTTTTTTTTTTTTTTTTTTTTGCTCGCCTGTGCCCTTGTGCTGTGTGATTGAAGCCTGTGTGACGTGTCTTTTTTTTTTAGTGTCTGTATCTGTCTCGATGATTGCATTTCCACACTGAAACCTGAACACACACATGCTGGGGATAAAGTGTAATCCAAGCCCCGGAGAAGTGTTAGGAGAAGGTGGCTCACTCATCTCATGAAGAGATTCGACTTCTCTTTGGTTCACTGTTAAATAAAAACCAAGCTGTTCTCTCTCTCTCTCTCTCTCTCTCTCTCTCTCTCATATTCAGCCTCATTGATGTAATGCTCAGTTACAGGGTTTTGATCAAACTTCTGAGATGTGCTTCTGAGATGTCATGTGGTGAATGTCAGGTGGACCGAATATTGTCTTTATTTTTCTTATTCGTGTTCATTTGTTCATTTCTCCATCAACACCTTTTTTTCCCGTTACACCAACCATCCTTTTTTTCCTTCCTGGTCATGCATTCAGGGACAGATGGGCTTTACTTCCTGCGCTCTTCAGCTAAACACAAAAAGAAAGGTAGTGCATTGCAGAGTGTGTTGTGTTCGTGCTTGTGTGTGTGTGTGTGTGTGTGTGTGCGTGTGTGTTTTGACGACTGTCAGGAATTGTTTACCTCAGAGTGATCTGTTCTGCCTTTTATAGAGCTATGCTAATTTAGTTCCACGTCTTATTCACACCCGCTGCTATTTAAAGACCCTTCCTTCCTTCCTTCCTGTATACCTTGCTCCCTTCCTACAGTCTTTTTTCTAATGCCCTCCCTCCCTTCCTTCCCTTCTTCCTTTCTTTCTTCCTTCCAATCTGTCTTGCTTCCTTCTTTCCTACCTACCTTCTTTTCCTTTTTCTTTCTTTCCTACCCTTATACCATTCTTCCTTCCAATTTTGCTTCCTTCTTTCCTTCCTTCCTCCCTTTTCCTATTTACCTTCCTTCCTTCTGTCCTATGATCTTGCTTACTTCCTTCTTTTCATACTTCCTTCCTACCTACATTTGTTCCCCCCTTTAGATCATCCCTCCCTTCTTCCTTTCACTTTCCACCAACTTATCCTCATTTTTTCCTAATTATCTACTTTCCTTGCTTTCTTCCAATCTTGCTTCCTTCCTTCCTTCTTGCTTCCTTTTTCCTTTTGTACCTACTTCCCCCCCCTCCTTATTCCTTCCTTTCTTCTTTCCTTCCTTTCTATCTTCCTTCCTTCCCATCTGTCTTGTTTCTTCCTTCTCTTATTCCATCCTTTTTCCTGGTGACCTTCCTTATAACTTCTTTACTACTATCCATCTTTCCATCCTTCCTACACTACTTCCTTCCTTTCTCTTTCTTTTAAACTGCCTCATTTTTTCCAGAAGCACACCGATGTGGACATGAGCTGCACCTACTGTACCTTAAACATCTACAGTACCTGAAACAGCACCCTGTAACAGCACTGATATCAGAAATGATATTTGGTTTAATGTATTGTGTTCAATGTTTTTCTACCACAGCACTGTTGTACGTTTAATTCTCATTGGTCAGAAGATGTTGATTTAATTTTCTGTAACAGCAGCACTGACAATGGTGCAGCCGCAAGGTTTCTAGCATTACTGCACTTATTCTAATAATTTAGCGTTTCCATGGTAACAGCTAATGAGATGAGATGAGACGTCATCATTGATATGGACGCGATTTCTCGTCAGGAGACAAGAGCATTTTTAGAAGGAGTCTCCAGTGTCAGTTCTCAGTCAGTGTCATGGTTTCAGAGGTGCGAGAGGTTTCTCAGTTTCTTGGTCACATGACCGGCTGCATTTTTATGTCTTTAAGTTTA
>JAOVVA010018773.1:2741-16492 GCA_028565275.1 Leiocassis micropogon
CAATTATCGCCATCTTATCGTCTATACTGCTTTATCCTGTATTCAGGGTGCCAATCTATCGTAGGGCACACACACACTACAATTTGGGAATGGCAGTTAGCCTAATGTCTTTGGACTGTGGGAGGAAACCAGAGTTCCCAGAGGGGACCCACCAAGCACGGGTAGAACATGCAAACTCCATGCACACAGAGGTGAGAATCGAACCCGGACCCTGATGGTGCAAGGCGACAATGCTAACCACTAAGCCACCATTCCGTCTAGAGTACAATTAAATGATATATAATAAAATATATTTTAAAAAATTGAATCTAGAAATGTATAATATTTACAGAAGTTACAAAATAAAATAGATTAAAATATAAGGGTATGAATTATACAGGAATTTACAGACTGTACAGTCCCAAAGAACACAATAGCATGAGATTACAGTAAATAGAAGGAAAAAAAGCACAATCTGAAGTAGAAGACGGCTCAGCATGAATGAAAACAAGACTACACAGAAAGTTTCATCGAGCGAAGTAGAGTGATGACACCTGCAAAAACAGGTTGTGTTCTTTTCAAATCTAAAGGTCTGAGTTTTTAAACATTATCAATAAAGAAGCATGAGATGTCACTTTGCAGATTCTAATAACATTTGACAAAACAATTATACTGTATCTTTCTATCCATCCTGTCCTTAATAATATGATCAGCACATTCAGTAACATAAAAGCTTGAGAACCCAGGCATTCTCCTTCACATCTCTTGTTCTCCCTCTCAGCCTGATGAAGCTGAGGATTGTTGCTGTGGTGATGTCATGTGTTGCCTGGCAACTACTGTCCTTGGGTTACCCATGACTAAGGCTGCAATGGGAACATTTTGGATAATGGGGGTTGCTGAGTTCATTTCTCCTGCTTAAGCGTTCATCTCCGTGAGAACGCCTCGCTTGCCTCTCTACAGAGTGTGTAACAATGCAGATAAGACAGCATCATGTGCTTTATGCTTTTTACTTAAATAATGGCGGATGAAGGCAGACATAACAGAAAGAGATGATGACACAGCACATTCAGACACGCTCTGGGCCCTGATGGATTAACATAGCTTTAACAAATACACTAAGACAATAGCAGTGTTATACTGCAGTCTTTTACAAGAAAGGGCTATAAAATTAGATATGATATTTGATATAAGATATGATGTAATATTTTGTCATGTTAATAAAATGTGATGTAGGATTTGCAGTATATACCATAAAGAAAATATTTAACAAGTGTAAACCACATTCTTCCACACAATATGATAAAACTTTGATTCAAAAGGACGAGTTAATGTTCGATATCAACGAATCTCTGATATCCACACATTCATTGTATATACCACTTTATCCTGTATACAGTATTGTAGGGAGCCTGATGTCTATCCCAGGAGACAAGGTGGGTACACCATGGACAGGCTGCCAATCCATCGCCAGACACACACGTGCGCTCATTCACACACTACGGACAATTTGGGAAAGCCAATCAGCCTAATCTGCATGTCTTCGGACTGTGGGAGGAAACCGGAACACTCAGAGGAAACCCACCAAGCACGGGGAGAACATGCAAACTCTGCGCACAAAGATCCAAGGCAGGAATTGAACCCGGACGCTGGAGGTGTGAGGCCACAGTGCTAACCACTAAACCACCCTGCCGCCATGACCATATCTACTCTAGTATAATACGATAAAATATGTTTAAATAGAATTTGTTCAACGTGTGACCAATTTTATCCCAAATCTGGGCAAGACTCGTTGTTAATTCAAGAATAGAAATAGTGTAGAGAAGGGCAATTTTAAGTTACACCTTGCCAGCCTATTTACATGCACACTTTACGGTTAAAGTATGTAGACTCCTGACCATCACACATGTATGATCTTGTTGGACAACCCATTCCAAAACCAGGGACATTAAGTTGGACATTAACTTTAACAGCATCCACCACTCTGTGAAAGCCTTTTATAAAATTTGGATTTTCTTTGGGAATTCAGAGAAAAGAGCATTAATGTGGTCAGCCACTGATGTTACAGATGTTAGATGAAACGGCCTGGCTTATAATCATCATTCCAGTTCATTTCAAAGGTGTTCAGTGTTGTTGAGGTCAGGGCTTTGTGAAGTTCCTTCTCAACAAATTTGTCGAACTATGTCCTTGGAACAGGAAAGGTCTTTCGTCAAACTCTTAGCACGAAGCTATAAACTATATGTACAATTATCTAAACTGTCTTAGTATTTGGCAGCATTAACATTACCCCATACCTATACTGATGGCATTATGCTTTCTAAAAGGAAGAGTTCTCCAAGCATCCTCCAGACTGTGAGATAGTGAAAAGTGCTACATCATTCCGGAGAACACATTTCCACTGTTCCAGAGTCCAGTGACAGAGTGATTTATACCAGCTGACTCCTGGTATAGTGCACAGTGTCTGCAGCTGCCTGGCAATGAAAAACAATTTCATGAAGTAAATTTCATGATTTTTACCTGCTTTAGTGCTTGTGCAGTTGTGCAGTCTATTGCTTCATGGCTGAGCTGTTGTTCCTCTTATATGCTTTCAATTCACAATAATGACACTTAGGCAGAGGTGTATATTGAGCAGGGCAGAAATTTCACAAATGGACTTGTGCCTGAGGTGACACTCTATGACATTTAAATTCTATTCGCTACGACATGTTTAACAGCTAGTGTTTGTCTCTGGGCTTTGCATGTCTGTGCGCTTGATTTTAATTAGCTGTTAGCAACGGGTTTTACTGAAGCAATTGAAATCAATCATTAAGAGCGGTGTCCACCAACATTGCAATTTCTACTGACTGTTTGTCTTTATTCATAGCTGAAAACTATAAATATACTCAATGTCTTCAACCAGGAAGAAGTTTGCCAAAAGAATTATACCTAATAGTTCTTGTATGGGCTTCCAATATAATACAGTGGCGTAGTGGTTAGCACTGCTGCCTTGTGCCTCCAGGGGCTGGGTTCGATTCCTCCCTCTGGTCTGTGTGCATGGAGTTTGCATATTCTTCCAGTGATTGGTAGGTTTCTTTCTGGGTACTCTGGTTTCCTCCCACAGTCCAATGACATGCAGGTTAAGCTACAGTAATTGGCGGTCCCAGATTGTCTGTAGTGTGCCCTGCACCCGATAAGGTGTTTTTGTACCCCTCATCGGGCCCTAACTCTCCTGGGATAGGCTCCAGGCCCCCACACCCCTTTATATAGGATAAACCGGTATAGACAAAGAGTGAGTAAAAGGAAGTCCTCATATGAGGATGGGACAAGGATCTTATATACTGTATAGACAAAGAAGTTGGGAGAAAATGTAATGTCCTCATATAAAGGGCATTGGGCCCCAAAAGCACACAATGGAACAATTCAGGGTATACTATCTGTCCTTCTTTGGTCAACTGCATTTCATGCAGTTGTAATTAATTGCATAAATAGTTGCATTGAATTCCTTTTTATGGATTTACATTTTTGCCTTTTACAGTTGTTACATGCCTAAATGAGAGATGAGGGATATGTAGTCATCTAGTACAGGCTGAATACAAGCCCTTATACTGTACTTAAAGCTGCAGTGGCGTCATCCCATACCTCTGACTAATCAAATTATATCTGAATGATTACAGTTACCTTTGATCGAGTTGTTTAAAAATCAAGTCATTAAATGGCAATCTGTGCCTGTGGACATATGACCTTTAATGTGGTCTTACTGGCAAGACAGCACCCTCCTCTGGCAAAAAATGAGCGCAGACACACAAAATGAGACACCCAGAGTCTGACCTATATACAGTATAGCATTTGCAAGGAAGTATATTTAATATTTTTCATTTGTCGGCTAAAACCTAAAGTGACAATGTATCATCAGGAACAGTTGATCTTTGCAGTGTGTCATACCTTTGCAGTTATCACTGACTGCCACCTAATGGTGACGATGATACGACGCCAGTTGCTGGAAAGCTCTATGCTGACTCAGCATAGGTGTTGTGCTATGTTCCTAGAATAAATCCATCATCACGTCAGGCAGGCAGGCAGGGGTGGAGCTCATAATATGAAAGATGTTCCTCTTTTGAACACTTGTGCTGTAGGAACGGGTCGTCCATCATTTAGGAGCTGGAGAGGTAGAAGGAACTTAGAGATGTACTGCAAAGCCTGATGGAGGGACGGAGGGGAACTATAGCTGGTCCTCATTACAAATTCCTGAATTCTTTACAGATTATTTCCTTTTTTTAAATCACAGAAACTGTTTTGTAAGTGTGAGTGAGTTTTTAACAAATATGTACGTAATAATTTCTGTCTTGGGTGGATGCTTGCGATTAAAGATTTAAATTGGTAAAATTCCTGATGCCATCAATCTGCCCTGAATCCTTTCTGGAGTAATTATTACAATACCTTGCTCTAATGTAATTAAGTAGCAATAGATAAATATACAGTATAATTTAGGTTACTTAAGTACAGTATGTGTAGTTGGTGTTTTATGACCAAGAAAGGGAATTGTGCTAGAAATGGCTCTTTAAGTCAATATGAGACTTGAATGAATAGTACGGTTATGCAACTCTTATCCACAAAAAAAACATTTGAATAGCGTAAACGTTTTTTAAAAAGGCCATATGTGCAGGAATAAGTCCAGCAGAGGTGGCGCAGATCTTTGAAAATCGATGGATGACTTCTCACCAACCCACCAAAAAACCATCTGTCTGTGGGAACTGTACACACAATCATTCACCAACACCACTTGCACGTTACAGGAACTTGGCTAGTTGTTGTTGTCACGTCCTGACCTCGCTCCTCGCTTCAAGCTATTTAGACCTGTCTTGGGCATTAAAGAAGTTCTTGGAAGGCCAGCATTTCAGACATGAAGCAATCATGGCTCCAGTGTAGTGAGAAAACTTTCAACCTGATGGTATAAGTGAAATGATGGGATAAGTGCATTAGGGGATTTATGTATAGAGAGAACTAAAAGTAGTTTTTGCTCTCGTAACTGTATTATTCTGCATATTCAAAGACCCTGCTTTGACTGGAACACCCTTGGTCGCTTCCTAAAAGAGTTGTTTTTCAAGCATTCTCTAATATGAAAAAACTCAATAGTAGAGTTCTATGGGCAACAAAAAAATGGTTGTCGCACTTTCAATTAAAGCCACTGTACCATTCTGTGATAGCCTTGTAGATCTTACTGCACTGATTATATTTGTTCAATTTGTTGGCTTGAATAAACAGTTTGCATGCCACTTTTGTACGATAAACCCCTTCAGACGAGGCATTTTTTGTGTTCTTGAGGATATTCTTTTGTAAGAAAGAAGAAAGTGATCTTTGACATGTCTCTCCAGTGCTGAAAGCATGTTTATTCCAATGTTCGGTCTTGTTTTTAAAGCTTTCTTCACTGCTACACTCTTTATTTTCATAGCCAGAGGTGGACAAAGTACAGTGAAATTGTAATTAAGTAAAAGTGCAGGTACATCATCCCTGATCCTCCATGACTAACAAAGATAATCTGCAACCTCAGACAGATACAGAATTTCGCTTGATGGCTCTATAATGCTTAATAACGCATTTGGATTTAAATGCTAAGGACAATTACGCAATGGCAATTGGCAAAAAACTCGCTAGCTAATTTAATGAGCTAATTTACAAAATGCAAGTAGCTCATTAAACAAAGTCATCTGCTAAAATTAACTCAGCATCATTTGTTTGAAGATGAACTTCATAGGCAGTAATTTAATTTTCACTATAATAAACATGAGGAACGGAAAAAGCTAATGCATGATTGCACGTAATGATGGTCAAATGGAATATGTAAAGCGTAACAAATATTATAAATATATGAAAAAACAATATATTAGCATGTGAAGTGAATAAAGGAAAAGCTATCTAATATTTCTAATCATGAGATTATTCTCAATAAAAGTAGATTAAAGCAATAGGCCATATTTATTAGGTGCATTTTACTCATTTTACTCTTTGACATTCTTTTATGAGTTTTTTTGTTTCTATAAATAATAATTGCCTAATACAAGCAACATTATCCACCAATGTTGGAATAGAATTATATAATTTAAGAAAAAAATAAAAACATTAAGGTAGAATCTACCAGGAATAATTTAATACTTGTGTAACAACAATATACCACATGAAATATACTGTAGTTAAATTTGCCATGTATTTAATACTGTATTTGATCAGTCTTTTTGTGTGTTTCAATAATACAATTCAGTAATTAAGTAGAGTGCCAAAGTAGGTTCCTCCCAAAGACATGCATATTAGGCTAATTGGTGTTACCAAATTGGTTGGATTGGCACCCTATCCAGGGTGTACCCCACCTCGTGCCCTAAGTTTCCTGGTATAGACAACAGGCCCCCCGCAAGCCTGTATACAGGACAAAGCAGTATAGATGATGTGTGTGTGGGTGTTAGAGATTTGGTGATATCTTCTACACACTGTATGTACAGTAGGGCAGCTTATTCTATTTTTCTCTGCTCACTCTCTTCTCTACTTTATGTCTCTTATAAGACTTATCTCTAAAAAGAAGAAGTTAGTTCAGCAGTTCTGAGCAGACGTTTTGGTCTTAATTTGTACCCTGACCTTACTTATTGTCTGGATTAAATTCCTCTTTCTGTCAGCCCTATGTCTCAAGTTACTTCCCTAAAACATTTCAGGCCCAAACTTCCACTCTTTGCATGTTAATTTAGTTATTAATTTTGATACTTGTATGATGTATATTTGGTTTGATTAACATACTTGGCTAAATGATATTTAATTGAAGCCTAATAAAATTTTCTACATTTTGCTAAAATTACTGTCTCATAAGACTATTTTCCATTTTATTTTCCAGTTATTAATAGGCAGAGTATACATAAATAAGGAGTGTTGATTGTGCAAAATAACAGAACACAAGTATGAGAGTAAAAACTCCCTTTTATTTCTCTATATACTGTAATCCCGCTACATTACGCTTATCCAAGCGTTTCACTAGTGCTTGGGCACCAGCAAGATCAAAAGTTTTCTCAGTACACCTGATCCATGAACTGTGGACTGTCTGCTTCACATTTGAAACGCTGGCCTCCCAGGAACTCCATTAATGGCACAAACATGTGGAAATGGCTTGGAGCGAGATCAGTCATGCACAGGGGGATGTGGCAAAAACTCAGAGCCAAGGTTCTGTAATGTACATGAATGATTGTGTGTACAGTTCCCACAGACAGATGCGACAAGCTGTCAGTCAATATTCAAAGATCAGGTGTTCCATTTGCTGGATGTTTTCAATTTGACGCCCTGATTTACCAGCAATCTTACGAAGTCCCGGTTTGACTTGAACGCCCCTCATAGTAAGAACTAGCAGAATATAATGACCAAAGTTATAAAAAATTATTACTGCAACTTTCATTCTAATGAGAATAAACCAAATAAATTTAAAAGAGGAAGTTAAGAGTGCATCATGTTTCATCATGGTGATAAAACTATTCAGTTCCTATTTTCACACCTGAAATAAATAAATGAAACATAATTCTACCTTATTCAGGATCTAAATCTGATTTCTAAAATAGATTTATTCAAGGAAAAAAAAACATACACACACACCAATATTTTAAACCACCCACCACCACAATTTATTAAGCTAATACTGTCACTTAGATCCATAAACAGTATATTTATTGTAACAAAGAAAATAGCAGCAGAGAAAAAAAATAATTGTTCTTGTCACAGTATAAAAGTATTTTAAGGAGCAACAGAAAAACACATTTATGACAGAAAAGTAAAGAAATCACAATCTAATGTAGTGTTGATGTTGGACAGTAGAATATTATAGAAAGGAATAAACAGAATTATAAATGTATAAAAGTCTAATTACTAATATAAACTTAAAATAAAAGTATTAAAAGTGGGGAATTTGTGTTTTTTAAAAAAATGCTACAGCCCTGCCCTCCTGATAAAAACAAACTAAATCAGAGAGATTTACTGGTTCAGTGACATCAACAGCAATTAGAATGAAGACCTACAACACAGAGCGAGCAGCCTACAGCCCAGGAAAGGTGGAAATAAAGTGATGCATTACAGTATACAGGCACTGCATTGCATAAATATTGGCACAAAAAGTGAAAAGAAGTCAAATTAATGTTATTTGGACATTATAACATTATTATCTTAGACTATTGCACACCACGGTTGTTGAGTCTTGTCACAGTGTGCTGTGATTATTTGGTATTGTCATCATGTTTAGTACAAAACAAGTGCAAATATTCCAGACAAAAAGCACATGCAAGAAGGAAACTTACAGAAAAGATATTTATCAACAAGAACATGCATTACTAGATTCCAATTAATAACCAGCCAGGAAAATGTGAGTTTTAAAAAGTCAGATTAGTTCATTCGAGCAAGCAACATGAAGCATTACTAAGTTTGCATTATCAAGTTTTTTGTTGTCAGAGTGTCAGACTTGCATGCACTTTTTGTATACAGTAAAAGGCTATCATTATGCAAAAAGTGAATGGAAATCTGACACTCTGCTTGAAACTGGAATGATAAAGGGTCTTTTTTTTTCTGTTCGGCTCTGGGGGGGGGGGGGATTAGTGGAAATGAGATTTTAAACAGGATTATCTAATCCACTTAATTACGGATCATGATGGTACAAATCATATTTTTATTAGCATTCTGACTATGACCAATTAGAGAAATGATTGTGGTCACAACATGTGATAAAAGGACCAGTCAAAAGTTTGGACACACCTTTTAACTCCATGGTCTCTACTGATTTTATTTCTGTCTACGCTATAAAACAATGCAGACGGCGTCCAAAATATGCAATAATCTCCTTTGAACTGTCGATGTTGAGATGTGTCTGCTACCTATGCTCTGTAAAGTCTTCATAAATGAACTTGTCTCCTGCAGCGGTGCTAAGTTTTGGTCTTGCCTTCATGAGAGCCAGATTCATCATGGATGAATGCAATACTGTTCTTGTAAAAACTATTCCAGATCAGTTGACCTTCATGTCCTAAAATAACAACTGACTGTTTCTGTTGTTATTTTTTACTTAATTACCTAATCCCCTATGTGTTAATCATCATTCGGAAATCTCCAGTATTGTTCTAGAACGTAGAAAATAAATCGCCAAACAAAAAAACACTGAATTAGAAGGTGTGTCCAAACCTTTGATCGGTAACATATAATCCAATTCATAATGTTTGACTTGAAAAAAAACACGGCCATTGTTATCTAAAGGCCTGAATTGCTAAGACTTAAAGCTGAGCGCGCACATCGCTCTCAAGCGTGACGGGGAAACAAACACATTCCGTCACCCAGGCAGGCGCCAGTGTGTTTTCTAATCACTTTAGTTTGTACCAGGCTATGCAGAAGATGAGTAAAAAGCCTTGATAGATTAACAGTTAGAATGGAGAGTACACATGCACGAGCTGTGTGTGCACCAAATATGGATAAGGAGGGAACTTCAGACATCTCCTAGGGCAGCCTGATCTGGTGCAGGCTTAAGATAACCTATAAGACATCTAACCATGATAGAGAGAGTAAGAGTAAGACAAAACAAAATAAGATGAAGCAGATAAGTCCTGCCCTTGGGATTGTGGTTGTCTCTATGGACCTCCTTTACTGTGTAGGTTTGCCTTTTTGTAATAAAGCTTCTTGATGATTCTGACAGGTTTTGGTGTCCTTGCTTATCCTCAAACCTATTGGTGAAATAGGAACGAATTCTCCATGACAACATTCATGTGGTGTATGGAATGTAAAAGAGGAAGGAAGTGGTAATGTGAGAGTGAAGAATTGGTGGATGTCAGGCAACCTGGGGGGGATTTGAATTTACAAGGATTGTATTATTTGCCTTATTTGGGTTTCTGCATATTTTTGGGAAGAAAAAAAAAAAAGGTTGCTTTAATGCTTGCCAGTAAATGCAATGCTAATCTCTCTCACACACCCACACACACACACATTATTCCAGACTGAAGATACAATAGTGGCACAGCAGACTTTGACTTCATCTAATCTTCTCCTTACCCTTAAACGTTGAAAATAATTTTTGTACGATTCAAACAATCGTTCCACAGTATAAGACAACTTAACATCTAAAACTACAAGAGTTGACTGCCTCTCTCTCTTTCTCTCTCCAGTGTTTAAGACTCTGTGCAATCTTTCCTACACGAGCATGGGTGCGGACATAAAACTGTCCTCCCTGGATAAAGATGAAGGGTTTTCGTGCTGGTCGTCCACGTCCATCTCTCTGAGTTCATAATACGGGGGAAGCATCTCACTCTCGTCCATGACAGAGCTGGTGTTATAGTCGAACTTCTTTGGGGGGTCGTCATCTCCATCATCCAGATCCTGTGAGAGATTAAAAACAGTGATGAGAATCATCAGCATATTCATAATATTAACACAGGAACAGCTCATGACTAGATGATCTGGTGGGGGAGGATGACGGAATTGATGACATGGTCTCTGAAAAATAATACGAAAAAATAAAGATGCTTTTACACACGACTTAGGATCTGAGTTACTGATCAGAAGTTTGGGTGTTCCAAGCCCCAGCTCCACCATGATGACACTGGTGGGCCCTTGAGCAAGGCCCTTAACCCTGTCCGCTCCAGGGCCACTACATTAAATCACTGATCCTGCACAAGCTTTCTATATTCATCTAGGAAAGAATTTAACTGCGCTGTTATATATGTAACATACGCATATGCATATACAGTATATGTGACAAATAAAAGAAGCTTCTAGCTTAACCAGAGGGTCAGGCGTAGCTCAGTGCTTAAGGCATTGGACTATGGTTCTGAAAATCCCGGTTCAAACCCCATAACCACCAAGTCGCCCCTTTTTAACTCCTTAACTGCTCAGATGTATAATGACATCACCTTGGATTATTAATAGATCTAGAGAAACTGGCAACCTGGAACCAGCACTAAAATACAGACTTATAGGCTGCAACTGTAGCTGCAATTAACTGTCCAGCTGGTTGTCCTTCCTACAGTATGCTCATAAGCAAAACGTTCCCGGTGTAAGAATGGGGCAGTGCAAATCCTGTCCCAGTAGTTCTCGTCTAGTGTTTGTTCCAACTGCTTGCGATTAACACCTCTTTGGAGATAAACACAATTGTGCAACAAGGAGAAAGACAACCAAATAATGCAACAGTGGCTTTTAACTGTCAAACACCAACATTTTTACACCAATGGTCGCTCCAAAACAGGACACAGGAGTCTGAAATCAAATCCAGGCTTTCATTTAAAATAAGCAGGAACTCAAAGCTGATTCCACTTGTTCCATCGGTTCCTTTCGGTCTCTAATGGACTGTCAAGTGTACCGAGGACTTTAACGCAGATTGAAATTAAAACACCATGAATTGTATGACATGTCAAATTGGGTTGCATGTGTGTGTAAAAAAAAATAAATAAAAAATGTCTTCTCACCGTCACTGGTTCTGTTCTTTGTGTCTCGTAGTATGTTACTGTAGCATCGGGGGGGCTGTTGCTGTTCTCCTGTTGCACAGGCTACATCACACACATTCTCATATCAATGTCATGCTAAAGATGACCAAATTTTCTCAAACACAGCCATCATGTGTAGAACTCCTGCACTCATCACAGTAATCCACAGGGAGGCGCCACAACAGTGTACAAGAAACCCATCTCACATGACTACTGTACAATAAACAATAAACGGCACAATGAGCTACTCCTCATTTGATTTTTTATTTTTATTTTTATAAAGAACACATTTGGATGTGACTTTTAGCTAAATGTTGTCCAGAGCTCCTTAGTGAGTTGTTTTCATAAAACAGACAGTATATTTATATACATATTAAAATATGATTATGCTTATGTCTTACTGTATGTTTAAAATCTAGCAACACCACAGTCATTACAGATACAGTTTAGATAACATCAAAGAGCTGATTTTAGATACACAGAAGCGGAATACTTGAATAATAATTATAATAATAATTATTATTATTGTTGTTGTTGTTATTATTATTATTATTATTATTATTATTATAAAGTCTGTATCTGACTTACTGTGTAGATGGGAGTGTTCTTCTTAGGAGGAGGAGGCTTGTAAGTGGGAGGACCACTGTAAAACACACACACACACACACACACACACACACACACACACTAATTAAAAAAGATTTCTTGTGTGTGTTTGTGTGTGTATATGTGTATAAGGGCATATCTATAATAAAAAATTATACGCCAGATATTTGTGTGGCAAATGAAACCTGAACAGCTACACCACTGTAAGGATGATTTAAACCGGATTCTGGTGTGTTTCCTCATACCTTACACACACACACCATTTCAACCCATAAAATAATATCGAAGATGAGTGTATTAGGAGTGTTAAATGAGGCAAAACTGTAACCTATGCAATGCCAGCATCCTTCAGGACTGGAATCTGGCATTGTGCTTAACACTAATTAACAAGCATGTATGCAAAAAGAAACAGAATGCAAGATACAGAAGAGAGAGAGAGAGAGAGAGAGAGAGAGGCGGTGGGATTCGGACTGACTCTCTGTTCATGCGTCGTTTGCGGATCAGGAGGGCAATGGTGGCGATGAGGGCGATGAAGAGGATGACTCCAATGATGGCTCCGATGATGCTGCCTGTAGCAGCCCCGCTCTGTGACAACCGCAGCGGTTTGTCTAAATGAGACAGAGAAAGACAGAGAGAGAGAGAGGGAGAGAGAGAGAGAATGTGAGTGAGTGCATAACATAAAATCGTTCCTGCATCCTTCTCATGAACACTCAACAGTCAACAGTGAAGTGTTAATCGCAGTATGAATAATTCAGTATCGACATCAAAGCTAATAGGATATGTGTGAAGCTTCAACAGTGAGAACTCTAAGTCTAGACCTGCTGACAGATCCTCTGGGCTTAATATCTCAGGCGTCTTCCTTTGAAATCAGTAAAAAGCTTAAATGATTTTCATTTTAACCCCCAATTTGTTTTGTTTCGCGCAGCCGATGGCCTAAGTCTTCGAATAAAGCCGTCGGTTTAAAGGGATGGTGTAGTAAACATCCCCTCTTACCCCAAATGCACTCAATGAAAAATGCTTAGTGACTGTCAGGTTGTGTGTTAGCTACCAGATGGTTGAACACATCCCGATCAAGTACGTGTAGTGCAAGTTGAAATTGGTATAAATACAATACTGCAAACTATCAACTTAAAGATGTCAATTAAAAATCTTACTAGTACAATAACTTGGAAACATTATCAGGTAGAACATCATAAAAAAAATACCAGTTTAAGCCATGGCTTAAACACAAGTGCAGCTGAGAGAATTTAAAAGCCATGTCTATCCCCTTAAATCCACCCACAACTCAGTCTGAAATCAGCATGCGCCCAGTGCAGCCGGATCATTCTACTGTGAGGAAGAGAAGTCACTCTGTGCTTTAAAAGATCTCGGTGACAAATGAAAAAGTCGGCAATGAAATCACGGTGGCTCAGAGGCTAGCACTGTGGCCTTACACCGCCAGGGTCCACGTTCGATTCCATCCGTTGTATACTTAAACTGTATAATTAAATGATGTATCCAAAAGTAACCAATTTTCTCTCACGCCTGCGAAATAATCAGAACTTAAAAATTGTGTAAATGTCATGTGTACGAAATTAACAAAATGCAAAATCTAATTGTGTCTCATCTACACTAATTAATCAAAATGTGAGAATTAATTGTATGACATGGGCACGATATAACCAAAGCATGATTTAGTAAAATAAGCAAACTAACAAAAAAAAAAAAAATATATATATA
>JAOVVA010018890.1:0-16485 GCA_028565275.1 Leiocassis micropogon
CACAAAGTTGTAAGAGCTGTCTGCAATGGCCATCAGCACAACAGAAAAAAACTTTTTGTAATTGTAGAATCTTGTTCAACTTTTAGGGGGCATCTGAACACGGATGTGCTTCCCATTCAGGGCTACAACACAATTGGGGAACTGGGATCTCTTGTAGAATCCTTCAGCGATATCAGTCCCTAGATGTTCTGTTGGCTCTGGCATAACAAGAGGCTGGAGATATTGGCATGGGGGCCATGGCAGGGGGGGCATTTCAGTGCATAACACCGGTGTAAGTGCACACTCAACTACTGTTTCCTTACCTCAAAGTGACAAGTAGTCTCTCTTCGGCAAACACCAAGTCACATATTGGTAGATCGGCGTGCAATGTGGCATTGCACCAGCTGCAGCAGACAATCAAAAGTGGAAACAGACATTCGACAGTAATAAAAAAGCTTGCGCGGAAATCTTCGCATTTCTTCATAAAGCACAAAAAAACTTCCTTTAACCCGACGTTGTGCAGTCTGAGGATGAACCCAGTAGCGGCGGCGGTTTTTTTCTCTCCCTACGTCGCCGTATTATGAGTATTTTTAAAACAAGAAGATTAATATCTAACATAGCAAAATGGTCCATATTAAAAGGAGGCACCTCAAATAAAATGACAGGGCTTTCATATCCAGTTCCCGAAACAGGTTAACACACAAACTACAATTTGGGCTGCAGGCTGGCGTTAGACAGAGACAAACGAACGCCAGTGTAGAAGTCAATCGATCGCCACCACAAAACGCAACATATTGTAAATGTCTAGGACGTTCAGAGCAAGTTCAAAAACTTAACGCCCGTGTAAACAAGGCCTAAGCCTTGAGCAGAGAGAGAAAATGGATTTTTAACGTCTCTAATGACGTGCTTTACACGCGCGCTGTACAAACACACATACAGACACAAAATAAAATATGTTTTACACACACACACGTGGTCACAGTGTTCTAGTAAACAGTACACGCGTACACGGATGTTGATTATACCAGTAAGAGACGAGCAAGCAGTCCCCGCTATGTATCTTTCCTCTACCTCTGCTGTGATTGTATTATAAAATATATCCTTTTAAAAATATATAAAAATATCCTTTTTTGTCTATGAGACGCTGATCTCTGCTAGTATGAGTGCGCGAGACCGAGTGTGTTCACTCCGCTCCACGCTCAACTAAATAAAAAATAATAATTAAATGTCTTCGCGTCGCGCAACACAACGAAACGATTATGAAATTTGTTGCCAGCGCTTTTAGTAATCAATTTTATAGGTTTGTTGTTGCAGCCCTACTGCACAGAGTAGGAAAGAAAACAAAAGACTACAGAGCAGTATCTGTTCTAAAAGACTTCAACCCTAGGGTTGTATCCTCTGTTAGATCTGCGTCTGCTATTGTTGTTCCTTCTTTCCCTATTTCTTAATTCCAGTGACACCTAAAGAACAGTGAGGTAAGGATGGACTAGTGGATGGGGAAGGCCTATGAGAGAGTCTTCACCGCAGGATTTGGCCCCCGATGCCTGTTGCATTCGGTTCTTCCCTGGGCTCCTCACTGGTTCGTGTGTCCTATCCTATCCCTGCAGGTGGGGGAACAACTTTACAGTGTGACACGTAAGTCCAGGTTTTCCTTTCCTGACACAACACTGCAGCTGCTGTAATCAACATCACTTTTTTTGGTCCGTGCCACTTAGGCTCTATTGGCTTGTTTCTAAACGATTTTATCATGACCCACTGACCTGGGATGATTGTGTGTCCACCATCTGGTGGAGTCCGCCAACACGACTCAACTCTCTCTCTGGTACTTTGTTCTGCCTCTGTGAAGTTTTCACAGTAAGCGATCAGAGCATCTGAAGCAAGGTGTACATCAACATTTCTAAGATCAATCACACTTGGCATTTTCATTGGGCATCCACAGTAATAATCTCATGAGGGCTCAGTCCTACTGAACTGTTAGGTGATGCTCTCATACTACACAGTACTGCCGGCAGCGCTTCGACCCATGGTACTCCTGAGGCTAAGTTTTGGGATAGTCTCTCTACAGTATATCCTTAGGTCTTAGTGATTTAGTAAGAGTTTGTACTTTGACAACAGAAGAGTTTGGAGTAACACTTTCAATTCCCTCAATCTCCTGAGATCTTTCTAGCACCACATACTTTTACTGAATTTACAGGCGCATCAGTTACTGATCGGATGGCTGCACTGGTTTCAAAGAAAGCTTGTATTGTAACTACATTCTGTATTAAAAAAATATATGAATTCCAATATCAAATTGACAGTTGGGTTATTGGGCATATGACATTTTAGCTTCCATTGCAAATATATGGCAACAAAGTTGCAAAACTGCTATGCCTGTAAAACTGCAGTTCAATCGTAGGTGTCTGATAATGAAGAACAATACTGAACTAATGTATTACTCCCAAAGAACTATTGCATAGAATAGATCACTTTTTTAATTTGTTTTATTTAAACAGTTAACGATGGTTGCACATAAACTAGTGGGTCGAATCCTGAATAACATCAACCCAAGAGTGGCAGCATGTCTGGAGGAACAGTGGACAACGTTAAACAGCTCGTGAAGATGGGTTCCAGGGTGGAAAAAGACTGCAAGAGCTCCAAAGACTACTGGCAGAAGGTAGAGTCTCAGCACAGTAAGGAGAAGAGCCATAAGAAAGCAGGTGATCGACCTTCTTCAAAACACGTAGCGGGACTCTCCATTGCTCAACGTCTGGCAACTCCTTCACTTCTCCTGGTTCCAGTTACAGTGCAGGGAAGGAAGGTAAATGCTGTGGCCAATACAGGAAGCTCCTACACGCTGATGAGGGAACATCTATGGAGGCAGCTCTGCAAACAGGAGGTCAAGTGTGATGTTCCTTCTCCTCAGAATTTTTTCATGGCTGATGGAAAAACACACCAAGCTCAAACCCAGAGAAGGCTTTATTACATCTGGCACACTATCGAATGTGAGCTGGACACTTACATCATGAGCAACTCTCACCTGGCCTTCCCTCTAATCGTGGGGCTGGACTTCTTAAGAGCCACGGGAGCTATCTTGGAAATCGCTCGGGGAAGATACGGGCTGAAAACGGATGAAGGAGTCACCTATCACCCTTTCATAGCTTCTCAACCCTACCCTTTTTCTTCTACGGCAGCTCTTAGGAGCCACACTCATCTCCCTGCTACAGCTAATCTGTATCTCACCTTACCTGTGACACCTGATGAGCTAATATGCGCTGATGGAAACACAGAAAGCATGACAGCCTAGGACACCCACAATGAAGAGGAGCTGCTGAAACTAATGGCCACTTGGCCCCGCACCACCTCCAACATCCTAGGCAAGACAGCATTAGAGAAACACAAAATCACTTTATCTGATGACACCCCGTTTAGATCCAGAGCATATAGAGTATCACCCTTGAAGAAGAAAATAATAAAAGATCAAGTCGACCAGATGCTAAAGGACCACATCATTGAACCTTCATGTTCGTCATGGTCCTCGCCTGTTGTTTTAGTACCAAAATCCTTACTTAAGACTTACCGTTTCTGTGTGGATTTTAGAAAGTTAAACAGCAAAACCAAACCTGATATTATCCAATTAAACCTGACATATCCAATGCCTCTAATACATGACCTCATTGAATCACTGGAAGGCGCCTCCTGGTTCTCAACATTGGATCTGCCATCCGGTTACTGGCAGGTGGAGATGGAGAGACAGCTGTGAGAAGACCGCCTTCATCACTACCAAAGGTCTGTTTCAATTCTGGTCCATGCCCTACGGACTTAGAAATGCGGCAGCAACGTTCCAACGACTGAGGGAGAAGGTCTTGGCAGACCTAAGAGGAAAATAATGTTTCGTGTACATAGATGACATCATTATCTATTCACAATCATTGGAACAACATATAAAGCATCTCAACGCACTATTTTCCAGACTCTCCCAAGCCAACCTCTCCTTCAATATGAAGAAGTGCCATTTCTTCAAAAGGCAGCTGAAGTTTCTAGGTCACATCATCTCTAAAGAAGGTGTGTAGTTAGACCCGGAGAAAACAAAGGCGGTGGCAGATTATCCTCCTCCTCAAGACTTAAAATCTCTCCAACGTTTCCTGGGTCTCGCCGGCTGGTATCACACGTTCGTTCCCCATTTTGCAGATATAACCGCTCCATTAAATAATTTTAAAAGGAAGGGAGTCAAATGGGAGAGGACAGAAAAGTGCCAGAACAGCATGGATGCCATAAAACACCCACTTCAGAACCCACAGTACTAATACAACCCAACCTAAATCTGCCTTTTCAACTACACACGGACGCCAGCGAAGTCGGCCTGGGAGCTATCCTCACCCAAACAGCAGCAGAAGGAGAATGAGCAGTAGCTTACGCCTCGAGAATGTTGAGAGGAGCTGAGCAGAATTACTCCACGTCTAAAAAGGAGTGATTGGCCATGGTCTGGGCGGTGGAAAAATGGAGGCACTATCTAGAAGGTCACGCCTTAAACTGCCTGAAAACCAGCTCTCACCTCACCCAATGGACGTTATGGCTACAAAAGTTCGTTTTCACGGTTCATCATAGAAAAGGCTGTTTAAATCTGGGTCCGGATGCCCTATCCCGTGCGCCCCCACCTCTAAAAATATGCGCCGCGCCATGTCTAGCCATCACGACCATTAAATGTTCCTCCAACTTACCAATCGACTGGTGTGAGATAACTCAAGCCCAACAGAAGGACCCTACAATCAAGAAGCTGCTCTCTAAAGACCATCCAAGAGGCACACGCGATCAGAGGGTCTCCTTCGAACATCGCCAAGGGGCGTTATATTGCCGGGTACCAGTAAGACACGGAGAGAAGTTTCAGCTAGTTGTCCTCCAGTCATTAATAAAAAACTTTCTACACTACTATCATGACAACCCCTTGGGAGGTCACCTGGGGCAACTAAAAACAATGCTGAGGCTGCTAGATGTGGCATGGTGGCCGACAATGCGCAAAGACATCTGGCAATCTGGAACTTGCAGCGTGTGTCAAAGATACAAGAACGAGAACACCAAACCTAGTGGGCTGTTACAGAGCACGGAGGTCCCAGAGCCAGGACACACCGTGGGATTGGACATCATGGGTCCTTTTCCCCGGAGTAAAAGGCAAAACGAATATCTGCTGGTGGTGGTGGATTATTACACCAAATGGGTGGAGATGTTTCCCCTCAGAGATGTTAAGACTCCAAAACTGGTGAAAGTTCTAAGAGAGGAAATCTTTACTAGATGGGGCGTCCCCAAATATCTAGTTTCCGATCGAGGACCACAGTTTACGTCTCAGCTGCTGGCACAACTCTGCCAAACTTGGGACTTGCTGTCTTCCCCACTCTCATTGATCACTGTGTTGAAGACAGCAAGTGCCAAGTTTGGCAGAGTTGTGCCAGCAGATGCCCCCCAGATCTCATCATTTACCCAAGACAAATCTATTTACAAAAATGTTTGGCTAAATTAATAGGTTTTTGCCCAGACTTAAACACTGAGACTGTGTCTGAGTCCCGAAAATTAATTGGAAGACTATTCCATAACATTGGGGCTTTGTAAGTAAAAGCTCTGCCCCCTGCTGTAGTTTTCATAATATGGGGTACTGACAAATTCAAATTTTATTTGTCACATACACAGTCATACACAGTATGATATGCAGTGAATTGCCTTAACGACCGCTCGTGACCTTAAAAAATAAAAAAAAAGAAATATAAATATGGAATAAAATCAGAAATAAAAATAGAAAATAACTTTAGCTAAAGAAAAAAAAATATATCTATAGAAGGTAAAACTAAATATAAAACATAAGAAAAATATAAGAAACCCTAGCTGTACAAATACACAATATAAAAAAAAAAAAACCTTAGAACAAATATGGAAAAAGAAATGATTCTCTGTACGAATATAGAAAAATCTAGAACTAGTATGGAGGTGTATGGTGGTGCAAATATGCATGAAAGTTCAATTTAACTTTACTACATTTTATTTGTATAGTGCTTTTAACAATTGACATTGTCTCAAAGCAGCTTAACAGCTTTTTTTTAATGAAAACTTCAATTCACTTCACCTCTTTTGGGTGAAAAGGGATGGCAGAGATTAATCTGCAGTTATACTGTGGGTGACACAGAAGTTCAGGATAACAGGAGTATAACAGTTCTTCACTGGAGACTCAGGTAGACTGTTGGAAACTCCAGTCCTGAACTATCAAGCGACTGTAGTCACAAGTCCTCAGAGAACAGCTGTCTGCATTAGCCGAGGACAGGACCGTCTTTGTGGAAAAGTAGCAGTCCCAGTGTTGCGTTTGGTGCTGTGTGAGTGCCTCATGCAGCTCGCATTAAGTCAGTGACCGTGTCCGCTTGTGTTGGAATATAAACGGCGCTGATTAAGACTGATGTCCCGAGGAAGGTAAAAGGGACATTTGATGGTCAATAGTTCCAGGTTTGGTGTGCAGGGGCATGTAAGAGGAACAATGCTCATGCTGTTGCCCCAGCTGTTGGTCACCATTAAACACACGCCGCCTCCTCTTGACTTCCCAGATTCCAAAGTCAAGTCAAGTCGAGTCAAGTAGGCTTTTATTATCATTCCAACCATATGCAGTTCAGTACACAGTGAAACGAAACAACGTTCCTCCAGGACCAAGGTGCTACATACTGAAACCAGCTAGCTAACTAAGAGATCTAATTAGCTGACTGGCTCAATGTTCTGTTCATGCGGTCAACTCGGCCTGTATCTTTTAATCAAAATTGGTGTGGCAGATCGTAAGACATTAGCAGTTCACTTAGATATTGCGGTGTGAAACCATTTAATGCTTTATACATTAAAAATAGTATTTTAAAATCTATGCGATTAATAACACTGAGCGTGCGGATTGATAAAATTGAGCGTGCAGATTAATTAAACTGAGCATGTTGATTAATAAACCGTGTGTGCGGATGAATAAAACTAAGCACGCTCATACTTAATCAAGCATACTGATTGTTTTTCTGGTCTGGATTCAACATTCTGGATGAGAACTGGAAGAAGGAGCTCATACAGCCAACTACATCAATGGCCAACTATGGGAAACAAATGACCTTTTTAAGTATATAAAAAGTTAGACTAAGTCAACCCTAGAGATATATAATTGATTGAACCCACAACCAGTACTACTTGAACTTACTTAAATATTTAAATTACAAGTTGAGTCAACATGAGATTTTAAACTGGGTACATGTTGTGTCAACTAAACAGCAATGTGAAATACAGTATGGCCAGCAAATTTCTCTAAATGTTGGGTAAAACTAAAAAAGCTGTGCAACTTGTTACTAAACTCTGTGTATTAAATTTTACTTGTTACTAAACGGTGTATGTTATTATTTGTTGAACAAAATCTATACCTGATGTATGTGATAGATTTTATTAACAAAAACAATTGTAAATATAGCCACTGTTATGAATTTAACTTAATGATACTTATTACAATTAAAACCAATAAATTAATTAATGGAATGGATTAATTACATAGACACATATATTATTACAATATTTAATAAATTGTGTATTGTGTGAAAATATTATATTAAATAAATACATTGTATCCTCATAATCAGGGATGGCTTTCGCTTTCTGATTTTCTTTTCTTTTTTTTTTGTTTTGTTTTGATGAACCCAATTAAGAGAAAAGAATAATTTAATTTCTGAACGATTTGACACAAAACAGTAGAATTAAATATTTCTGTGAATCTGTACAATACTGTATATATTCTACAGTATTATGAATGATTGGTTTATTTGGTGGCATTTCGTAGTGTTAGGGATTTTACTAGATGTACGGTACATACTGTAGTTAGTTATCTTGTGTGTATTTTTTCCTGACCTGTTCAGGTGACTAGCCCCCTACCTCCCCTCCCCACAATTCTGTTTATACCAGACGTACACAACAGAGAAATGCAGCAACGCATTAGAACAACAATAAAGCACATATCTACATTTATTTATTTATAATAAATTATCAAGATTTGATATGTCAAATGAGTTTTAACAGCAATCACACCCTGTAATAAATGGATGTAAATTTAAACTGGTTTAACAACAGTATGACTATTTTATAATTATTGTAAAATACTGTTAAATATTCTTCCTATTCATTTATTTCTTAATAGTAACTGTGGCTTTTACAGTGGGTTGAGCTGACAAGACATGACATTCTCAATCAGTCCATCACATGATTTGGCAATGCCTTGTTAATTTGTTCATGCCAACCCCAAATTGCTTGGGGTGCGATTGTGTTAGTGAGGTTGAGAGACAGTAAGGGACAGATGATGTAGATGGCCAGAGTTCCAAACACATACTCGTTCGGCCTCAGGCTGACAGAAGCTAGGTCCTGCAGCATTGAAGTGCTGCCAGCTAGGAACTAAAACACACAATGTGTTGAGTGATTACATCAGCTCAAAACTTACATTTACTTTTTTTTTTAACTTTAACTGTTAATATTAGTAATGGTGTAACACACACAAACACACACACACACACACACACACACACACACACACACACAGTGCAGGTTATTGAGGATGTACTCACCATAAAGTAGAACATTACCCCATAACCAGTGTATATGACGTCTATCCACTGAATCTAAACACAGAAAAGAGGAAAACACACTTTAGTTTCAGTTATTATTGCAGGATTTAGAAGGGTTTCACTCAGCACTTAACACACACACACACACACAGAGTGTACAGCATGTAAGTATGAGTATTAGTGTAAATATGTGTGGGTGTGTGTATGTTACAGTAGGCACTATCAAACAGCCATGGAACTATAAAGCTAATAACTAGACCCAAAGAAGGAAAAATACCCAAGAAGATCTAACGGCCATCAACATCTCGCTGGACAAAGCCAAGGCTGCCGCAACCGATCAAATACAATTGACAGCTGCTGTCCAATTCGCCGTACAGTACACAATTTAATTTTATTGTTAATTTAATTCAATTTTATTGTCATTGTTAAAAATAACAAGTATAAATAACAAGATATCATTTGGCAACATCTCCCAGCATGTAATAAAGTGCAATAATAGTGAAGCAATGCAATAAACATAACGGCTATGTAAGGTAGGATATAGAGGTTATCTATTCTTGTGTGTATGTATGTATTGTGTGTGCATGTAATTGTGTGATATGCAAGAATAGATGGGCGCAAGGACCAAGAGGAAGGTGACTAATCATTCAGCAGCCTCACATCAGTAGGAAAAAGGCTGTGGGACAGTCTAGTGGTTCTGGCCCATATGGACCTGTACTTTCTATCTGAGGTCAGTAGCTGGAACAGGTGATGTGCAGAGTGATGCTGATCCCGCAAGATGTTGTGCACTCGACGAAGGCAGCGTGTAGATAGTACTTATTTCCGGAAGTCTAGTCCCGATGATTTTCCCAGCTGCTTTCACCACCCGCTGTAGTGCCTATTGTTCTGTCCCAGTGCAGCTGGAAAACCACACCAAGAGTCCATATGTCAACACACTCTCTATAACACGATAAAAGTTCACCATAAGCTGCTGAGAAAGATTAGTTCTTTTCAGTTTTCTTAGGTAAACGAAGCACTGCTGGGCCTTCCCTGTGGCAGAGGTGATGTTATTGCTCCACGTTAGGTCTTTTGTCACAGGTAGGCCAAGTAATTTAAAGCTGGTAACCTTCTCGACCATCCCATTTCCAATAGTAAGTGGTAAGTGGATGGTCTTTGCGCCCTTACAAAAATTCACAATCATTTCCCTGGTTTTCTTAATGTTGAGGGCCAGGTTGTGGGCATCAGACCAAGCTGTCATATGTTCCACCTCCCTTCAGTATGAGGATCATTGTCAGTGATCAGGCCCAACACCGTGATGTCATCAGCGAATTTAGTTAGAAGGATGGGAGGCGCAGCAGCCATGCGTGTATAGTGTATAGATTAAAGGGCTAAGTACACATCCCTGGGGGACCCCGGTGTTAATAAACACTGTGGATGATATACATTTATCCGCTCGCACACACTGTAAACGATCTATTAAGAAGTCCATAGTCCAGTTACACAATACAGTGCTTAGTCCAAGCTTACAGAGCTTAATTTGGAGCTTATTTGGCAAAATGGTGTTAAAAGCCTAGCATATGTATTTTTGTGCTCCAGATGTTCCAACATATGATGGAGCACAATAGCCACTGGATCCATTTTGCAGGTATGGGTGTAAGTGCAACTGGTCTGTAATCATTTAAACAGGTAATGTTAGGTTTTTTTGGGGATAGGAGTTACTGTAGTTCTTTTGAAGCATGTTGGCACCCATGATGTGGACAGTGACAGATTAAAGATGGTCGTGAAGACCTCCGCCAGTTCAGCTGCACAATACTTGAGCACCCGACCCGGCACAGCAACAGGTCCGGCAGCCTTCCTTGGATTGATGTTACAAAAACACTGTCTTACCTCGTGACTGCTCAGGACTGGGGCGGCATCACTAGATGGAGGGCGGGTAAGGATGATTCTCCATTGCCTTTGTTATAGCAACTTCTCTGCTAGGGTGTCACAGCTGTTAAAAGACAGTTGTTGTTCTCTTATAGTCCGTTATCACCCTAATTCCCACTCACACCTGCCGGGAGTAGGTTAATTGTAAAAATGGGCCTCAATCCGCCATGTGTATTGAAATTTGGCTGATTTTATGCCCCCCTAAGTGCCGTCCTGACAGTACAATATGCTGTCCTGTCACCAGATTGAAATGCTATATTCCTGGCTTCAATCAGCAGTTGGACCTCATGTGTCATCTAAGATTTCTTATTTAGAGACACGCACTTGCTTCCAGAATGTCTAAGACTGATGAGGTGCATTCATTCAGAGACTCATGTGTGTCTTTGAGTATGTCCCAGTCTGTGGAGAAGAAGCAGTCCTGAAGCTTAGGGATAGTATCCTCAGGCCATGAACTTGAAGTCCTTTCACTGAATCCATCAGTTTTATTCCTTGTAGTATACTTTGCATGTAGCAAAAGTGGAAGATGGACAGACAGGCCAAAATTGGAACAAACCTTATATGCATCTGCTACATTAGTGTACCTGATACATGTTTTATCTTCCCTGGTTGCGCATTTCACGTTGTGATGAATTTTGTGAAGGACGCTACTCAAGTCAGCATGATTGAAATCTACCGCCGCTGTTAAGATACTGTACTGTCTGGATGCGCAGCCGGGTTGTTTATGCCATCATGTAACTGTGCTAGCGCTAGCTTAGCATTAGCATCAGGTGGTATGTACATAGCACAGATGTAAACAGATGCAAATTCGAGAGGAAATACTGTAAAACAGTCTACATTTTAACAGCATGAATTCCACGTCCTGACAACAAAGTCTGTCCATTACCATGGTGTGTGTGCACCAGAAATTGCTAATATAGATGCACAGTCCCCCGCCGGTCTCCTTACCCGAGTCTGCCGTCCTGTCAGCTCGGTGCACGGTGAAGCCGGTCAGCCCAATAGCCGCATCTGGGATGGTGCTATCCAGCCAGGTCTTGGTGAAAATCATGCTGCAACAGTTTTCCAGGAACCTCATCAACAGTTTGTCATCAACCCCAATCGTATTTCATCCATCTTGTAGTGGATCAATCTGACAGCCTAGCCTTCACTTCTGCCTGCTTGCCTCTCTTTCGCCTTCGCTCACAATGTCTCCTCCTCTGGTTCACTGCCGCAGGAATCCCCGGAGGTGATCTAGCAATCTCGGCAGGAATGAAAACATCAGGGCCGAGGTGATATACAGCACCGCTAAGGCTGAGGAGTTCATCCTGGCTGTACCGAAGAACCTCGATAAGGTAACAATATGCCGTAACACTCAGTAGCTCCAACAAAATGAAAAAAACCATGCCAACAAAGAGAGCACCGGGCTGCTGCATCTGTGCGCGCCACTTGTTCACAAGACCCTCAGCATGGCACGTTGCCTGGCGTTTGGTAATTCACATTAAGATTAGCGGTCCAGCAATAAGCCGCCTCAGTGTGTGTGTGCCCGCAATCAGGAAGCGTGGCTTTAACACAGGGGTGTGTGTGTTACACAGTGTGTATTTTAGTGAGTATGTGTGTGCATGTTTGGGGTGTTGACTATTTTCTCATTCTATAGTGTATGACTCTATACTATACATTCTATAGTTTCATTAGTTTGTTTTTTAAAATGCTTCTGTTGAACCACAATTCAAAAACAATGTCTTAGTTAATAAGTTAATTTTCAGTACAATACACACATGGACGAAATTGTTGGTACCCTTCTATTAAAAAAAATAAAAACCCACAATGATCACTGAAATGACCACACTGAACAAGGACCACAGAAAGCTAGGGGAAGTTGTCTCAGGAGTTTAGAAATAAAATTATACATAAACATTAAAAGTAAAGGCTACAAGAACTTTCCGAGCAGCTTGATGTTCCTGTGACCACAGTTGCACAGATTTTTTAGAAGCTGAAGGTCCACAGGACTGTAGCCAACCTCCCTGGACTTGGCCGCAAGAGGAACACTGAACGTGCATGTACATGTATGTGTGTTACATTATGTCTGTGTGTTACATCATGTCTGTGTGTGTTAGTGTGTGTGTTATGTGTGTGTTGTTTGTACATCTTGTGTGTGTGTTATGTGTTGAGGTTTTGTTACCATGTGTATATGTATGTTACCGGGTTTGTGTGTATGTGTGTTATAGAATGTGTGTATTTTTGTAACAGTGTGTGTGTTTTTTTGTTACCAGGTGTGTGTATATGTGTGTTACAGGGTGTGTGTGTTAGTGTGTGTGTGTTACCATATGTATGTGTTAGTGTGTGTACATGTGTTTCATAGTGTGTGTTACAGTATGTGTGTGTGTTACAATGTACAGTTCTGTAAAAGTTATAGGCACCCCATGTTCTCTTTCAAAAGCTACACTCAATGCTGCGTGAAAACGCTATTGAGAACGCTCTTTGTTCGACCGGTTGTTGAAGCATGTGTCACAAACACGCCAAAGTTTGGCTTATATAACCTCGGTCAGGTGACGTCATTTGATTAGGTGCACCTGGAGGTTATAAATAGGCATGAACCGGAAACATCCTTAGGTCTTTTTGTCTTCAAGGACCGCATTGTGTGCGTGTGTTTTTCTTTTGAAATACTGCGCAGCAGTCAAGAAAAAAAAAAGCAAAACGTGAAATGGCGTTAGTAAAGAGATGTTTACCTCCATGCGAGGGACTTCTTGATGATGATGATCGCCATGCTTTCTGCGTTGAGTGTTTGGTGGAAGAGCATGCTATCCTCGGACTCGAGGGAAAATGCGAGTACTGTGATCTCCTCTCAGTCAGAGTGCTTCGCGCCCAGCTAGCGTTTTTTAAAGGGAAATCATGAGCTGCAGCTCCCTCCTGGGGATTGTGTGTCGATCTGGCGAAGGCATGTGAGATGGGTGCGCCCTTTTCTCTTGCACTCTGAGATCGGGAGACTCTTGTGTCTGCTTCTCAAGCGTACTTCGGCGCTTTTTTAGATCGGGCGGTAGAGACCTCTTCTCTTGCTTATGCTGAGATGGAAATTGCCACCTCAGAACGCTCCTCTTGTGATGAAAAATCATACGAGGAGTTACTTGGGCGGTCGAACAGGAACAAGTGATCTCCAAACGCTCAAAGCTAGACGACAGGATTCTGTCGGGTGGCCGGGGGAGGGACCTTAGCCACGGTCTCTCCCCTTTTTTGGTGACATCCATGACGAGGTGACTTGGTAATGGAGTAAACCTCGTGTCTTTTTGCCATTGACGTCGATTTATTCAACTATCGTTGACGCAAAGGCATGGGTTTATATGATGATGCCCCAGACTGAAGAGACCCTTGCGGGCTATCTCTCTCCTGGGAGCTCATCACCATTGAAAAAGGCCACTTTTCCCACTAAGCTGTGCAGACTAACATCTTGCAGCTGGTGGGGAAGGCTTTTCCCAATCCAAGCAGAAGATTGGTTTGTGACAATCGATTAAAGGACACATATTTTCATATATAAATAATATTGCCACAACACAGGCGGTTCCTGTGGTTCGCTAGGGGCAATATTTCACCCCAGGCCTGAGCTCTGGAACCTTCATATCTGGCCCCTGAGGGGGACCAACTAAGAGATGCTGGTCTTCCAGCCAATGTAATAGAAACTATTCTAAGTGCTAGGGCTCCCTCTACTGGAAGAACTTATGCCCTCAGGTGGAATGGTTTTAAAAGTTGGTGTATGGTAAACCATGTAGACCCAGTCCACTGCCAGATTGTTTCAGTGCTGGAGTTTCTGCAGAAGAAACTGTTCTCGGGCATATGTCCAAGCACTCTTAGAAGGGTGTGGTTGATCCCCCTTTCGAACCACTAGAGTCAGCGCCTGTTAGGTTTCTGACCCTTAAGATGTTTTTTCTAATGGCCATTATTTCTCTGAAGAGAATTGGGGATTTGCAGGCTCTGTCAGTCTCGCCATCCTGCCTAGACTTTGCCCCTGGGCTGGTCAAAGCTATTCTGCATCCTCATGCGAATTATCTTCCAAAAGTTCCATTCTCAACCATGCACCCAGTTGTTCTCGAAGCCTTCTGTCCTCCGCAATTTACTGTGACAGAGCAGGAAAGACTTCACTTACTGTGTCCAGTAAGTAAAGCCTTTCCTGCCCTAGCCTATAAGGCGCATGCTCACATTTCACCTCTAGGAGTTAGGGCCCATTCAACTAGGGGGTTTGCATCATCAGTGGCTTTGGCAAGTGGTGTCCTGTTGATGCGGCTGGTTGGTCCTCTTCGCACACAATTGTCAGATTTTATAGTTTGAATGTCCATGCTACTCCAGGCTCACGGGTCACGCTTTTGGGAGCGAGAATACCAACGCCGCCGCACTGAAATTGTCTGGACAAAATTGACCTGAGGATATTTCCGGTTCATGCCTATTTATAACCTCCAGGTGCACCTAATCAAATGATGTCACCTGACCGAGGTTATATGAGCCAAACTTTGGCATGTTTGACACACATGCCTAAACAATTGGTCGAACAAAGAGCGTTCTCAATAGCGTTTTCACGCAGCATCTCATTCCCGCTTTTTCAGGGAACAGGGTTGCAGTCAGGTAACCCGAGACGTTTTTCCGTATAAATTTTATATGTGCTTAATAATTATATGACTTAAAAATCGAGTCATAAAATAAACGTATTTTATTTAATTTAAATAAACTGATTTCCAAACAAATCGTACAAAAAAATAAGTGTGGGTCAAAAAAGCTTCTGAAACTTAAACACTGGCCAATTTAGTGTTGGTGGTTTCATGGCTAAATTTTGTGGAATGTGCAATCAATTCTTCATTGATTGCCCATTCCACAAAGAGCAGAGTATAAAGGTTTAATTAGCAGAGTAATAGCACAGTTTTGCTTACAATATTGCAGTGCACACAACATTATGGGTGACATATTAGAGTTCAAAAGAGGACAAATTGTTGGTGTGCGTCTCACTGGCGCATCTATGACCGTCTAAGACAGCAAGTATCAAGAGCCATGGTATCCAGGGTAACGTCAGCATACCACCAAGAAGGACAAACCACATTCAACAGGAGTAACTGTGGACAGAAGAGGAAGCTGTGTGAAAGGTATTTGTATCCAAGCCACAGCTGCCCAACTCAATGCAGAATTAAAGGTGCACCTCAACTCTCCTGTTTTCATCAAAACTGTTCATCAGGAGCAGCACAGGGCCAGTGTACATGGCCGGGCTGCTATAACCAAACCTTTGGTCACGCATGCCCATGCCAAACTTCAGTTTCAATAGTAACAGCAGCGAAAATCTTGGGCTGTGGACAATGTGAAACATGTATTGTTTTCTGATCAATCCACCTTCACTGACTTTGCCACTATACTTTTTTTTAAGATATCCTTGCTCTACAGCAGTTATTTGCCCCTGCCTAAGACTTTTGCACAGTACAGTATGTGTTTTGCAGAGTGTGTGTGTTAGTGTGTAGGTTCACATGTTAAAGTGTGTGTGTTACCATGTTTATGCATGTGTTACAGTTTGTGTGTGTGTACACATGTTACAGTTTGTAGATGTTACAGAGTGTTTTATAGCGTTTCTGTACACGTGATATGGTGTGTGTTACAGTATATGGGTATTTGTGTGTTCCACATTACCGCTCAAAAGTTTGGGATCACTTTCTAAATCCATGAGTCATTCCTGATTTTTATTTCTTTCTACACAGTAAAACAATGCTGAAGGCATTCATCCAAAATTATACAATAATCTCCATTGAACAGTTGATATTGAGATGTATATCTGCTACTAGATGATCTGGTCTTCCATGAAGATGGTCTTCATAACGGCTTTAATCTGAGTTGCTGTTTATTTATCAATGATTTCTGAGGCTGGTAACTCTAAATGAACTTCTCCTCTGCAGCAGAGATACATTTTGGTCTCGCTTTCCTGTGAAGGTCTTCATGAGAGACAGTTCCCTTTCAAAGGCTACACTCAATGCTGCGTGAAAACGCTATGGGAACATCTTGTCATGTTGCCGGTTGTGAA
>JAOVVA010018949.1:0-16482 GCA_028565275.1 Leiocassis micropogon
TTGATTGTGTAAAGCTGCTTTGCGACAATGTCAATTGTTAAAAGCGCTATACAAATAAAATTGAATTGAATTGAATATCAACATAAATGTACTATAAAGGAAAAAGGGAAAAAATCTTGATGAATTGATCCTCATCCTCATCTCCACTGTGAGGCCAGGTGATGCGCTGGAGAGTAACCTATATCGAAAGCACAAACATGGGATGAACTAAATGTTATGACTATAGCTTCACTTTGTGTGTGACCAGACTAAATACTCCTCTACACACACATAAAAACACAAACAAATTACAAATAATATCTGCAATTACCAGCAGTTTTTTTTTTATTTTTTCACAACAAATCTTATTTTATAAAATTTTATACAATAATCTATCTAAAAAACACTATGCATGACAATAACCCTCTAAATGGTCATAAACTTATAAAATATTAGGTAAAGAATACATATTTCAAGATTATTCAGCCAAAGTTGTGGGTTACCCCGAACACAGTTTGTCAGACTACATAAATTATACACCGCCCAGGCGAGAGAAAAGTCACACGCTCTAATATTTCGTTGGACCGCCTTTTGCTTTGATTACAGCACGCACTTGCTGTGACATCAATAAGCGCATACAATGTCGACAACATGTATTTCCGGCTACAGTGGCATTCATTTCTCTCCAAGATCTTGTATTGATGATGGTAGAGTTGGACAGCTATTTAAAGCCCTATTACTCTTTATTACTTTATGCTAATTTAGCTTTGATGTTGCTAACAAGCAGGTTCTTACCAGTCTGATGGTTTCTCGTATCTCCCAATCTGGACAGTCGTCCAATGTCCAGTAGCAGTTTCAAGATTTCACAATTTACTGAATTAGAAAGACGACAAAGAGAGAAAAGTGACTTCAAACAAATGTATTGGTTAATTATTTTAATAAACATTTTGTTTTTCATTAGTAGATGCATTATGTACTTACTGGGTAAATTGAACCAAGAAAGATGAGTATAGACCTTTTGCAAACACGTGACTACCATGGTCTGTAGAGCCCTTCAGGTAGGTGTCATTATGAAATTAAGTTTTAAGCTTAGCCCAAGAATCTTAAGATTTTAAGCCTAGCCCCGAACATGATGCTGCATGCACGTGAAAAACAAAGTATGTTTGCATGCAGTGTCTTGTGGCTGTGTGCCCTGGATGCTTTGCCAATTTCCCTATGAGATAGATGGGAAAAGGAGATGAGAGGGGCATGATAAGAGCAAAACAGAGAGGAGAAAGAACATTTGTTGACCCACCGATATTTTTTTTCTTTTGTTTAATTCAATATACTGTAGTTGCTACTTTTTGTAAGGGCATGTTTAGCACCTTTTAACTGATGGAAGCAGATATATAGTTTTTCTTTCTCCCGTGGATGTTATGCCAAACTATAATACTGGTTATATTTTATTTTCACACAGTAATGATTTTCTGCTGTTGGTTTGTTAAATGCATATTTCTCAAACGCATGGTGTCCACCTGTGTGGACATGTTTGTAACTCCCTGAAAAATAGGTTCAGAAAAAAAAAATTCAATTGCATTTTATTTTCAAATCTAGAGAGGAATAAAAACACTCAGGAAAAAAAAAATCTTGACTGAAGTTCTCATAATTCGTGCATGAAAGGGTTAATCTTAGCCCCAAATGTTCGACAATTTAAGCTTAGCCCCAAATATTTTAAGCTTAGCCCAGAACATTTTAAGCTTGAGACTGAATATTTTAAGCTTAGCCCAGAACATTTTAGGCTTAGTCCTGAATATTCTAAGCTTAGCCTCAAATATTTTAAGCTTAGCCCAGAACATTTTAAGCTTGAGACTGAATATTTTAAGCTTAGCCCAGAACATTTTAGGCTTAGTCCTGAATATTCTAAGCTTAGCCCCAAATATTTTAAGCTTAGCCCAGAACATTTTAAGCTTGAGACTGAATATTTTAAGCTTAGCCCAGAACATTTTAGGCTTAGTCCTGAATATTCTAAGCTTAGCCTCAAATATTTTAAGATTTTGGTTGAGCCCCAAATATTTTGAACTTTAAGATGAGCAAGCGATTGGTGTGAAGACATGCGTCTGAACATAAAGAAAATCCCTGGTTATAAAAAAACTAAACAAATATAGCCTTGAGGCCAAACCTAGCTTTTAAGGTAAACTGACTGGCTAGTCAAGGTAATCTTCTTTCAAAAGACAAGACTGTCTCGTCAAAAGGCTAGATCTCGCTAAAAATACGTATAATAGCAGCTAGTTAAATCAGCACAGTTAATGCCATAATAGTCAGTTTCTTATTCTGATAAAATTAGGAGTTTTATGCTATATTTACAAATATTTGAGACAAAAGTGAAATTCAATGTTTTCATGAATGCCTCATTTTTTTAAACAATGGCAAGCAAGGTAAGAATAAATAATTTTATGCAATTAAATTGCTCTTCAACAATCAGTATTTAATACGACATTCTTTACTCTTCCAAACCTACTGGATCTAGCTGGGTATAGAGTCATAAAGACATCTGCAGTACTGTGTGTGTACTGGTGTGTCTCCCTCAATCCAGGCCTGCTTGATTGCTTACTGAAGATCATGGATAGAAATTTGCCACAGAAGGGCATATGTTGTCCAAATATTTTTGGACACCACTGTATTCTCTCACACACACATACGAGAGAGGGAGTTTATACTGCCTTTATTGTGAGACATTAGAGAAAGAAAAGACATTTACATTTTAACTTCATGTACATTCATACACACACACACACACACGCGCACACACACACGCATTCATACACAAACACACATAAAGTACATATACACACATGCAATCTACTAATATATTTTAAAGAAAAATTAAATTGCCCCCACCCCTACCCCACCATTAGCAACAAATCTTTTTCTCAGTTTTAGTTTTGTGGTTCATTGGTTTACAGTCCTGTTCAGAGTTCGTGGTTTGCTCAGCTTCTGTCCATTTTTACTTCTGACTCCTGAGTGTCAGTGGGTTTTTGGGTTATTTTCTTGCTGCTTTTGCCTTTTGCAGTAACGTTTTTACTAAACGTCGTTTTTACATCGGGCATCTGTAATTGGTTTAGACGCTCTAGAACGCAGTTTGCCTGCTCCTCAATGTCTGTAGGTGTGTCTGCGTGCTGCACCCTGCTCCTTCATTACTCTGTGCTGCTGCGCTCAGAGTCTGACTGCGTGTTTTGTGTTTGGTGAAGGGCCTTGCTTCTGTGGATGTCTCCTGTCTTTTTCTGCTCGGTTTGGATGTGGTGCTCTCTTTAGGTGTCGGTGATGGTGTGCAGATCTGTGGCTGGTGTATTTATTCAGTGCAGACGGGTCAGCATTAGGGGAGTGGTCACTGTCAGCGCTGTATACTGTACAGGCACCAGGTTTTACATTTGCGCTGTTTACAATGGTGTCAGTTTTAGTTTTAGCCTCGGGTGCGGTGTGTGTTCCTGTTCTGGTCGTGTCGCTGACTCGGGCTCCCCAGTGTTTTCCGACTGGCTGACCCTGCGCTGCTGTCACTGTGTCCCGGCCGAGTCGCCTCCTGAGCTCCCCGGCTGCACAGCTCCGTGCGGATAGCTCAGCCTTTTGTGTCCGATGTCACCACACTCAAAACACCTCAGTCTCTCCGTGGTGGGAAAAACAGTGTAACTGCTGTCCCCCTCTTTAGACTTAAAATTTACATAAAGTGTCTGTTCTTGGTTATTTAAAACCATTAAAATCTGCCAGCGTAAGGACAGGACGTGTCTCATGTTGGAGCTCTTGCACCCGAGCAGGCTAGCTCTCATGGGGCCGACGATCTTCCCGAAGCGGGCCAGCTCCTTCATTATTGCCTCATCCTTAATTAATGGAGGCACATTTGATATCACCACTCGCAATGCAATTCCACTCTTTATTAGTGTGCTCACAAGATTCATCTTTGTGAGAAACACTACCACTACCTTATTCACCCGGGAGACAGAGTAGACGTTCTCACACCCGACCTGCTCTCTCGCTGATAGCAGCACCTCTTCCACCCGTATTCCGTCCACCGGCACACACCTAATCCCTAATGCCGGCCTCAGAGGCCATGGTGACTCGCTCACTTTCTCTCACTTTAAACTTTTTTTGCCAACAACATGGCACAATAACATGGCACAGTACTGAGCACGAATTACACGATGCATGTTGGCCAATATAGCTCATGGGGAGGGTCTACTGGCCCATACTCTGGAAGCAAGAACAATCTTTCACTACATGTATTGCCATTACAAACTACTGTACTTCAGAATTGGACATCCCAGATCCTTCAAGGTCTTTTAAACAAACTGTTGATGAAAAGAATGGTTTCATAATTTAAATTTTGCTACAGGAACATGGAGAAAAAACAAAGACCTTTTATTTCTCAGCCAACCAAATCCTGCAGCAGCAGGACCCTCATGTGTTTATGTGCAGCAACTGAGCAGGCATTTATAGCCTTGCACATAGTGTCAGGAATTTTACACGAGGTCCTCATGCAGTTTCAGTGCTTTTATTTGAACAGAATTCATCTCCTTTATCTGCAGTAGAGTGGCTAAGGTACAATGTCATATTGCTTGGCATGCCAAACCTCACTGTGAAAAGGTGTAAAGTTCTAAATTTATGTTAATGTGTCATTTGTCCTACTAACAACATAGGAAGAGGAGTCAAGATGAGCCAGAATGTGCACCTCCAATCACACAGATTTACAAATGGCTTTCATTGAGTGAAGGGGAAAATATTTTTGGTATTATTTGATACGTTTTCCAAATGGGTGGAAGCATTACCTAAAAACAAAATGTTGTAATGAAATGGGAATATCATGGACCAAGGCACTACACATAGTGGTAATATACATGAGAACTAGAGTGAGGAGAGAGCAAACCTAAGCCTCTTTCAAATTGTGTCTGGCAGACGACTCAATACTGAACTGGACTGAAATCTGAAGCTAGAAATTGAACAGGACTTTGTAAAAATAAAAAGTTGTGTTATTGTACAAAACTCTTTTATCTCAAGTGCAGACCTATTGCAAGTGCTCCAAACACCACAAACCACCACGGGTCACAAACAGAAATATATTTATTAAACACAGCCTTGTTCAAGTTCAAAGGCATGCAGTCTTAGTGAAGATAAACTCATTAAAAGCACTGTGGTTTCGGGGGTCATGGTGAGGTGGACCAAGCAGGTGAGATGAGCAGCGCGGAGCAGGTGGCGTGAGGCATTCAGAGATAGCAGAGAGAGGCCATCAGCTTCCTTCTTGCCATAGTAGGCTTGGAGCGTGAAGCCTGTGAAGACAGGAGACGGCGTGTGAGAAAATGCACAGATAACACCTACTCACTGGTCCGATTACACATGGCCTTTTTATAGGCCACTGGTGGCGCCAACACGGCGTCTTGGAAGAGATATAAACAAAGGCACTAGACCTACCAATCTTTCACCATTCTACAAGACGCAATGGATGATATAGACTGCATGGCTGCTGTTTGTGTGTTCTGACGCAGCATTGATGACATCAACATGTTTACAGAAGTGGTTGTTGGATTTATCGGGAAGCTAGCAGATGATGCATTCCAAAAAACTATCGGAAGTTTCCCCAATCAGAAGCAATGGAAGGATAAAACCATCCACTATGCTGTGAAAGCTCTCGCTGCTGCCTACATCATGGGACTTGCCTCTGGTAACATGGACTTGTACAAGACATGGGAAGTGCATTTATCATCTCAAAGGATGACATGGGGAGAGCCTTCAGGCGGATGAACAGCAGGACCAGACAACATCTCAGGTCGAGTCCTCAGAGCCTTTGCTAACCAGTTGGCACCAGTGATCACGATAATATTCAACCTCTCCTTGTAATCGCCACGTTCTTCAAACAGTCCATTATTGCTCCTGTACCAAAGAAATCCCATCCTGCCTGCCTCAGTGACTATCGCGCTGTAGCCCTGACATCAGTTGTGATGAAGTGCTTTGAAAGGCTGGTCAGAGACTTCATCATCTCCTCGCCTACCTGATTCCCTGGACCCATTACACTTTGCATACTGTCGATCAATCACCCGACGAGCCATTTTACATCTCCTACACCTCCTACAACTTCTTGTACCTTAGTGTTCACATCATGCAGGACTTGTCCTGGCACATTATCAGAGTGGTGAAGAAGGCCTGGCAGTGTCCTTACCTCCTTAGACGTCTGAAAGTCTTTAGACTGCCATCCACGGTGCTAAGGAATATTTACTCATGCACCACGGAGAGCATCCTGACGGGAAATATCACAACCTGGTTTGGGAACAGCACCAAGCAGGACAGACGAGCTCTACAGAGGGTGGTGTGATCAGCTGAGTGCTGATCATCTGCATGGAGCTCCCTGACCTGCTCTACGTCTACACCAAGCTGTGCTGGTCCAAGGCCAGAAAGATAGTGAAGGACCTCACCCACCCCAACAATGAAGCACCCACAGTGATGGGAAGAAGAAAGTATACTCTTTCAATCCATTGTTATCCAGGCCTAAATAACAAATGTTTGGTCCCCAACAACTTCAATAAGCAAACAGTTAAACTCAAGTGACAACTAAAAGAACAACTAAAACATGGTTATTAGGAGCATAATTAGCAGATAGGTGTTATAATGAAATGCACAAGATGGATTATAATCAAGAAGTTTGATTCTGTGTATAAAACCAGACCTTTTGGCAGTTTGGGCGTTCTCAGATGTGCCAGTGTCATGCCAAAAAGAAAGGTCATTGGCCATGACCACAAAGACAATATTTTATTGCTTCTCTCAGTCTGGAAAAGGAGAGAACACCATTTCAGGCAATTTGAACTTCAGCATTTGACAGGGTTTTTCCACAAATGGACAGTCTTAAAGATCTTCCCTGGAGTGTGTGTAACAGTAAACTCACTTTAAAGCCATTATTAACTGAGAGTGTAAAGGAAAACACAACAGTTCTGTCTAAGCACATTAAATGTTTATGTTCATCAGAACAACAAGTGTGGCTTTCGTGGAAAGGTGACTAAGAGAAGCTCCTTCGCTCCAAAACAAATACTGCAGCAAGATTTTAGTTTGCAAGATTATATCTGAATCAACCAGCAACATTCTAGAACAATATCCTTTGGACTGCTGCCATATGCTACAAAACCCAGCACAGCATATCATCACTAGCACCTCATAATAACAACGGTCAAGCATGGTGGTGGAGAGATGATGACTCAGGCTTTGTTTTGAGACAAGACCTGAGAAACATGACTTACACACAGTCCATAATACAATCACATCATACAAACATCAGTCCTGTTGTCCACGTGTTTTCTCACTCACCTGCTTGTCGCCTCACTCGTCTGCCTCACAGTTCTGTTCTTTTAGCTGCTGCACTACGCCATGCAGTGCGTACAGTTGATTCTGTAGCTCAGTCCTCTCAAGCTCCTGCTGAATATTGGACTCCATTACCTTCTCATAATTCTCCTTCAGGGTTTTGTGAGTCTCATTCTCTTTCTCATACAACTAAAACACAATAAAACAAAGCATTAAAATTTAAAGTTAAATGTGCTGCTTCACTACTAAGTAAATATGTCACTCACTCACTCATCATCAATACCACTTAATCCTGTATTCAGGGTCACGGTGAGGCCTGGATCCACTTGTTGGCCTAGCCCAGGAGACTTAGGGCACAAGACAGGGTACACCCTGGACAGGGTGCCAATCCGTTGCAGGGCACACACATACACTCACTCATTCACGCAAATACGGCCAATTTGGGAACGCCAATTAACCCAACCTACATGTCTTTGGACTGTGGGAGGAAACCGGAGTACCCAGAGGAAACCCACCCAGCACGGAGAGAACATGCAAACTCCATGCACACAGAGACGGGAATCGAACCCGGCCCCTGGAGGTGCAAGGCGACAGTGCTAACCACTACACCACCATGCCACCTTCTGTAAATTGCTTTAGAGTTAATTATTCAAACATAAACTAAAAAAAAAAAACGACAGACAGGATGGCAAACAAAAATGTCACTACTGTGATCCTTAAGTCTAGTCTTTATATAAGAGGCCGATCCTTGACCAAGGCAAGTAAATTAGGTATAACAGTTAGCATAAACAGGAGGACACAAAGGAATAAGTAATCCTCCCTGTGGCCTAAAAGGAAAAAAGCACATCTTATTTAAGCGATATTACGTACAGTTGAAATCAGATGTCTGCATGCACCTTAGCCAAACACATTTAAACTCACAAGTTTTTCACAATTGCTGACATTTAATCCTAGTAAACATTCCCCATGTCAGAACAACAGTACAGAGAAAGATTTATTACAGATTTTATTTCTTTAAGTGATAAAAAAAAAAAAAACATAAAAAGTCTCCCTCACTTTTTCGATTTCACAAATGCAAAAAATATGTTAATATTTTTTGGTCCAAAACAGAAAAAGTTTACTCTGGTTAAATGTTTGACAGTAAAGGAAAAAAGGTTTTTGTGTTTTTTTCTGAAGTGTATGTAAATATCTGATTTCAACTGTAAATGTCCAACTTCAACTGTAAATGGAAAATCAACACAGTGTCACAGTTAGACTTAGTTGAAGAGTAAAGAATTGAGTGATTTCTCTTTTTCTCTAGTTGTTTCAGAAAACTGAAAGCTTACCTTTGCATGAGGCTCCACTCTCAACTTGACCTTATCCTCGAAGTTGAGGACCTCTTGTTTTTTTTGCATTTTCTCCTAAAACAAAGCCATTGATTTAAAAACATTTAATAAAATATTTGGGTTAAGCATTTCTAAACTTTTCGGGCAAATGACTACAAATGGGCAAAGCTACAGTATGTTAAACACGGGACAAGCTGAACTTTCAGCCATCAGTTTGATTACTCCAATGATCTTTGTGATAAAGAAAAAAATAAATCTATTAAGTGCACATTTTCTTGCTTACCCTAATTTCATTATCATACATCATATGATTCTGAGTGATCTGATTGTTCAGCTGATGTTCTCTTTCTCGCAAGGAGACAAACATGGAATTGAGGTGAGACTTTTCGCGCTCCAGACTTTGAGCTGTGAACAGTTCCCTTTCACAATGCTCTTGGTATTCCTAGAAGTTGAAAAAAGTTTGTTGGTTTTACCTACTTCTACAGACATTCAAATACTTTTGTGAGCTCAACTCATTTTTCGTTAGAACAATCTAAAATGTTTCAGGGAGAAAATGTAGCATAAAACATGACTAAAACACACACACACACACGCACGCACACATACACGTACACACACATACACACAAGGACAAACACTTCACAACAGCAGTTATGATTCATGGGAGCAAAAGCTTACCAACATTCTTTCATAAGTATTTTTGAGGGACTTGAATTCAGATATCAGTTCACGGTCAAGTCCACTGCATGCCTCAATATCCTAAAACATACAGTAGCCAAGGTGGAAATATCGTTTAACCTCATTTAAATTAACATAGAAAAAAAAACAAAGTTTGTTAAAGTTGAAACACGGGACTTGGAAATACATGATGTTAAAAGGGAGTTTTGTCAAATTCAACAAATATCTCCTCACATTGCATCAGCTGTATGTTCTTTGTGTGGGCTGAAAAAGATCCTTGCTAAAATAATTAAAAGCCCTGACGGTGCTGAAGGGAAAACTGTAAAGTGCGTGGGGAAGGGAGGGGACCTTTGACCCTGCTGGAAAATGTGCCTATGTAATTGAGCTACAGGTGTTCTATTCGGCTGGGTTTCAGCATTGCTTAGTGGGGATTTTGTCAGTGTGGACTGGCAACCCTGAAGAGGGAAGTGGAGGCAAGAGCAGCCAGAAGTCTGATGCATGCTTAAAAGCTGGACGCTAAAAAACTAAAACAGCAAAGCGCAAAAAGAATTGGCTGACCAAATAAAAAAAATAGAAAAAAAAAATCCTGATTTGTATAAAAAAAACGTGTAGAATTGCAAACTTAATTTGAACTCATCTCAACAAATAGAATTACACAGCAATTATTAAACAGTAGAAGCCAATTTTACATTCATGGTGACAAATCCAGAAAAGCTAATCAGTTAAGAGGATTTAGAGCACAGCAACACAAAGATTCGAATGGAGGATGGTACCATCGCTACTGATTATTCCAATATTAACGATGCATTTAAAAATTCTTACTCTAGATAATATACCACTGAATTCCCAGAGGACCATGCTGGAGAACTTCCTGACTCAACTGAATATCTCAATACTTTCCCCTGATACTACAGTAGATTAAAGATTAGAAGAGCCCATATCACAAGGGAAAATTATTTCCTGACGGGTTCCCTGCAGAATTTTTTCAAGCATTCTCCTCATTACTCGCACCACAACTAGCTTTAGTGCATTTCGTAACTACGGAGATATATTTGGGATTTGGAGGCAGGGAGTAGAACAAAGTCTCCCTTTGTGCAGATGATCTTTTACTTTCATATCTGATCCAGTCACCTCCCTGCCGCCGTCAGCCATTTTTCAGGATGTAAATTGAATTTGCACAAAAGCGAACTTTTTTCTGCTAAATTTACCTACAGTATGTAGGAGACCAGAATGTGCTCAGCCGTCACATTCACCGCCGCAGCAGCATGACAGCGGGAGATTTAAATCAGTCGCCTTTCAAAGTCATCACTGAAATGACCGCCAGGTGGCGCAAAGGGACTTTTTGCAAAAAGACTGAAATCTCCACTGCAGAGGATGCGCCTACAGTGTATTCACGTTTCATGCGAATTACATCATCTGAAATTTGTTTTCCATTAGTTTATGTAAAAGCAGACATTCCGCGTTCTATAAATATATATTTTTCACGTCTGTGAGGCGAGTATACACAGAGTTTCGGTTCATTTTTTCACGCGCTCAAGTTCACAAAATCTCATGATGAGATGCTCACATGATGAATGTGTGTGTGTATGCGGTTTAAATATACACCACATACACACACACATTCATCATGTGAACACTTAAATATACACTGCCTTTTGCAAAGTGAAAGTGAGTGCCGTTGATCAAAAGGCTGACAAACTCGCGCGCATACATGAGCAGATTTATCGATAAAACTGCAGACATACTCCCCCAGAAATGCGGCAAAAAATATATAAATAAATTAATAATAAATTAATATTATTCCTAAATTTTTATATCTTTACACGCCGTACCTGTTTTTATTTCCAAATCTTACCTTGATGGATTGGATTCAATTACATCATAGTCTTACCACTTGGGAACAAACTTTCAATGTCTCGCCTTTTCGACAAATTTCCATAACCAACCTAATCGGCTTGCCTGGGTGGAAATGGAGATAAACTCTGTTAAAAACCTCTTTGTCTCTGCACTTCCTGGACCTGCACTCCCCATCCCCACAATTAAATCAATCAATAATTCAGTCATTAGGCATACTTTGGTATGGGCTCAGTACAGAAAGTACAGTAGTTGTTTAGGCTTTACTCTCTCCAGGCCGATTGATTCTAACCATCTATTCCAACCTTCTTTACATGGTTCAGTATTTCAGGAATGGTGTACAGTAAGTGTATCAAGCTTTGCAAAGCTCTTTTTATTGATCATAAGTTTGTATCGTTTAAACAGTTGTGTGAAAGGTTTAAACTATCAAAATGTCCCCCTTTTTTTTTTTTTTTTAGATATTTGCAGGTAAGACACTTCATTAGCTCTTCGATACTAAATTTCCCTAAGGCTCCTGATGCAAATATTATAGATAATTTCCTCTGTTTATCCCCGCTACATAAAGGCCTGATATTCATTTTGGTGGATTAATGGGTTTATTTGTGGTGAATTAATGGGTTGGAGTCACACCACTTTAAGTAAAATTAAAATTGCTTGGGAGAAAGACCTAAATTTAATACTGTCAGATGATACTTGGAACTCAATTCTCAAGCTTGTCAACTCGACGTCCTTATGCGCCTGCCACTCTTTATTACAGTTTAGGGTTGTACACAGGGCTCATAAGCTTTCTCGCTTCTACCCAGATGTCGATCTTTGTTGTGTTAGATGTAAAAGGGTAGAGGCTTCTCTTATTCATATGTATATGTACATGCCATAACTTGGAAAAATTCTGGGGGAATGTCTTTTCAAACCCTGTCTCACATATTGAATTGCAACCTTGAACCAGACCCCCTGATTGCTCTTTTTGGCATTATTGAAGAGGAAGATAAGCATCTAACTCCAGCTAAACATCGATTACTGTCCTTTGCATCCCTCCTGGCCCGGCGTTCTCTTTTATTTAAATGGAAGGATGCCACCTGACCCACCCAAGTCCAGGGGCTCAGGGATATTATGTTTGCTGAGAAAAAGCACGGTCGCCTCTCCTTCTTAATCGACTTTTCGGAATTGTAAGCAGAAGTTGATCAGATGATCTAAGTGTATGGGTGAATCAAATCATTCATATATTGAGGCGCTACCCCCTTGATCGCTTTAAAAACAAATAAATTGTGATCGGGTCGTCCGCTATGGCGACCCATACATGCTACATACAACTTTCATAGATATCTTACAAGTCCAAAAGGCTGATAAACTATATAATGAGAAAATAATATACGAGGGGTGTTCAAGTCAAACTGGGACTTTGAAAGAAGGCGTAACACCAGTTTATCATTCCTCTTTTAATGATATCTTTACGGTTCATACGTCGGAGGGTGTGAGATGATTTGAGATTTGAAAGTGGGTGGAGAGTCTATATTATAGGTTTTTTTCAGGAAGGGTATTCCAGAGATGGGAGACAGTGAAGCTAAAGAGCTCATGGTTGTCAGACGGGCAGAGGGGTGTAAGGAGCCTTGATAAGGAAAAGTGAAAACTGTGAGAGGGTGTGTAGAACTTTATGAGCTCTGATAAATAAGGAGGAGCGAGATTGAAAAGAGCCGTAAAAGTAGGCAAGAGAATTTTAAACTTGCATTTCATACAGAGCCAGTGGAATTGTTGAAAGGTGGAAGTGATTTGTAACATGATCTGCAGACATTGTTAACATGGGACTCAAAGGACAGAGTGCTATCAAAGATGAGCATCCTAGGTTTTTGTCCTGAGGAAAGGGTGAAACTGAGAAACCATTGATGCAGCGTGAGAAGCTGTTGTTTTAGGATAGAGTGGATTTTGACTCGATTAGGAGAACATTTGACTTTTTGCTGTTAAGTTTGAGAAAGGTGCAGGAAAGTATAAAGTGGTTTTGTGGTTGCATGTCATTCATATGATGATGGTCAAAGAAAATATTGGTCATATCTGACATGTGAATATATGAATTTTGGGGCAGAGCTTCTAAAGGAACACTAAATGGACTAAATGGGTTTTCGAAACGGCATTGGCCACAGAGCTTCTGTCGATGTGGCAGACCAACAGATAGGGAACTGCTTTGTGTGCTAGGATTTCAGAGCATGGTGTGCAAACTTGGATTTCCACGTATTTATGGTATTTCATGGCATCGCCTTACCTTCTTACACCTTTTACAGGGATCTCATCCCTGACAATGAGGTGAGACTGATTCAAAATTATTTACCAAACTATGTGATGATTGGTTATAATGTTAGTTTCCAACACTCAAACACTATCAGGCAATGGTATGAGACATTCTGCAGTATATTAAGAGAATGTAGAGGGGTTTAAATATTTAGCATCAACTGTCCAAAGCAATGGGACAGAAAAGTGAAGAAGTAAGTGGGAGCTAGTGCTGGAGGTGGCAGAGCTGAAGATGCTGCGAGTTGCTTTGTGAGTGACAGGATTAGGAATGAGTATATTATAGGGACAGTGCAGGTAGGACGGTTTGGGGACAAAGTAAGAAAGGCCAGATTAAGATGGCTTGGACATGCGCAGAGGAAGGATGAGGAGAATAAGGGAGGAGAATGTTTGAGATGGAGCTGCCAGGCTCACACCGTTTGGAGAAAAATGCCAATCAGGCGCTATATTAACGCAAATTGAATTATATTGCTCTGAATTATAATGAGCTAAAGTCATGTTACAAACTGCACCTAAACCGTAATCCAGAAAAATGCATATGGATAATTGTTTCCAGATTATTTGACTCTTATTTCTATTTGGCAATAAAAGCAGCAAAACTGTAACTCATGATATTTAGAGTATTTTAAAATACAGTACACTGTGCATTAACTGATATGAAATAACCAGGAACTCCGCTGCCAGTAAGGTACAGTAAATGTACACTATAGGGTTAGAGTTAGGAGCGTAAGAAATGTGTTTAGTTTTACTCCAGTAACATTCAAGTAAACATAAGCAGGTTCCCTGACCTGATCCTGAAGAGCATCCTCAATCGAAGAAATGGTTTCAGAAACTCTCTGCACTGGGTCTAAATGAAAAAAAAAAAAAATCATAATGAGCTGACATTCATCTGAGTATAAATGCTTAAAAATGAAGCAAATAAATATTATACACTCTTTAAAAATGTTAGCATTAGAAACAATCCAACCAGAAACTCACCTTATTGTACTGGGCAAATTTCCCTACACAAAGGGTGCCCCCTATTATTATTATTGTATTTTTCTAAACACGAAAAACCTTGTCACATAATGTGGGTGGGGCCCAATCTCTCCTCCCCACCAGGAATGGTGTGCTATTACTTTTCTAAGGAATCGGACTGACTTCCCACATTCTGGTTTCTCTGATTCAGGACTAGGTGGCTGTATCTCCCACACTTTAGAATGCACTGAAATTGTGAAGTTGGGGCAAGTGGATACATGCCTTTGGGCAAAATGCTAAAAGCGGCCTATTCCTGGACTGTCTGGGGGTTATGGAGGTTTAAAGCGCAATAAAGAAGCAGGTGAAGAAAGTGTATTGTTTGTTATTGTTTGTATTGTGAAAGTGTAAAGGTTTGTTGGTCCAGGTAGTTATTGGTGTCTCTCACCCTCTAATAGCAAGGGTGCCTTGCTACTAATAGTAATAATTATTTTATTATTAATTATATTTTATTTGAATCTTCAGTAGATTTTGATTAATAGCAACATTTGAAATACTAATAAGTAACATCATTTTCTTATTCATGCTGTCATGCTCTTTCAAACTCGTTTTTGCATGCTGAGTTTCTCTCTCGCGGACACTCTCACAACCTCTTTTTTACACGTGCTGAAACTTACTTTTGCGTGTTCAAGCTCATTTACGTCTTTTCCGTGCGCTCAATATCATAAAGCAACACTTGCTTGAACTGTAACAGCGTTAGAACTCTTCCACTATTCCAGCCAACTAGACTAAACTGGAAGGGGGCAGATTCGGGCTGATCGGCTTCCCAGTCCTCCACTTCAAGTTTGAATTCAGAGCTGTAAGCTGCATCATTGCGAGTGTTAGTTCATATCGTTATTTTATTAATCGGCATGAGGTAAATTTCATGTTTTTTTTTTTTAGGTAGTTTGTAATTAAATACAGTGGAACCTTGGATTGCGAGCATAATTTGTTCCAGAAGTGTGCTTGTATATCAAAACACTCGTATATCAAAGTGAGTTTCCCCATTAGAAATAATGGAAACACTGATGATTCGAAACAGATTATAACAATGTCCACTAATGTCAAAAGAGACACAGTATCTAAACTCTGATGTCTAGTCTGTGTGTATACAAACTGGAGGTGGGCAGATTCGGACAGTGTGTGTGTGTGTGTTTTTGTATGACATTAACAGCCACTTTTCAGCATGAGGCATCGCCATGGCTAAACTGTTTGAGATATTATAAATCCCATTGCAATTTTGCATCCTCAATGTTTTGAGATTATATGGGCCCGGTTTGGTGAAGATGATAATGGTGCAGGTGCTTGGGCCGCTCACTGTTTTTGCGGGATGTGTAGTGTGTGTAGGATGTGCAGTGTGTGTGTATAGGATGTGTAATGTGTGTAGTGTGTTATCGATGTGTAGAATGTGTAGTGTGTGTAGTGTCTGTGTGTGTGTGTAAGATGTGTAATATGTGTGTAGGGTGTGTAGTGTGGTGTGGTGTGGTGTGGTGTGTATAACGCCGCCCTTGTACACCAGATTGAATGTTTGTAATGTTTATATTTTTTATTTCTGCATATGTTTAAATTTTAAACGTGAAGCCATATTAAAATAAAGCGGGGAAATGCTAGTGTCATCTAGTGGACATAGTTTAGTACTGCAGGAGTCAGGCTAAAACCATGTCTAGGAAATGGACTCATAAATGTGAAATATTGTTGTGAGCCATATGAGCGTCACAGAATCATAAAACTAAACAAACTCATTCACAACCAGCTGTTCTTTCTACATAAAATGTTTTGAAACATTAGGACTTAGACATTAGAAAACATTAGAAATAAGTACCTTATTTTTCCTTAAACATAATTCAGCATATCAAAAAGTCCTTTACAGTTTCAAATCAGCTGTCTTCAAATTATTGTGCCTCATTTTGAAGCCAATTAGCTGAAAAGTAGTCAAAATATTTGAGATTTGTTGTTGCTCGTTTGCACGTGCACTTTATGTTGTCTGCAAAACCTGTAGATAGTCTTCCTTAGTTAGTTAGTTTTTGTTAATTTATGTTGTAATTTATGTTAGGACTATCTGTCT
>JAOVVA010019204.1:0-12065 GCA_028565275.1 Leiocassis micropogon
TATAATGTATGTAGTTTAGTCATACAAAACTATGATACTATTAAATTCAATTATTTCACTACGAATGTTTATGTAGATTTTTATTGTACCCTTATAATCCTCCCCAGTTGAAAGCCATGGAAAGGATCAAATGATAGTTTTGACAGTTGCATGTTTAAATGCATGTGTTTTGTTTTGATGCCTCTAAGTTGATTTAATTAAGCCTAAGATTTGTTAATAAAACTGTTCTTGTGTTGTTAGTTATAGTCATGTGACCCCCCCCTAATTCTTTTTTTAAAATAAATATTTTTTACAATTTGACCACTAGTTAAAGGACTCAAGAACCAGATACTGAGGGTTTGAATTCATGACCCTCTGAGCAGAAGTCCAACATCTTAACCAGTAAGCTAATACTATTTTAGTTAATACTGAGTATTTCTTGAGTCTATATTTAACTTCAGATTTTCCATACGACAGGTGTTTCTTGGTTGCAGCATATTTATTTCCAGCACACATTTTGGTAAAAATATAGAAATTATCCGACTGCATGCATATTCAATTAAAAATTCTCATTTTCACAAAAATTAAATATTTTATATAAAATATTGCTTGAAAGCTTTACTTGTAAGAGTAATCAACTGGTACAGTTCATTGTGATATTTGTTGTTTTATCTTAAAATAATCTAAATAATAAAAATGAACTAAAATGAAAGTGTCATTCCTTAGAAAAACAAAAACAATGTAACCTACGTAGGCATCATATTAGACACTGCATTTTTTCACAGTTCTGATTTTGATGCTTTTCTTTCTTCTCTTTGGTCAACCATAGCAAGCAAAAAAACCCCAGTAACACACCCAGTAACGCTGTTGTTCACGGACCAATCGAATGACGTGGTTGACTGAAGCGTTAAGAGGCGCGACCAATCAGATTTTAGAAGAGACACCCGCCCCCTCTTCATTACTCACCGTGTTTATGAGCGTAACGGTCAGTTCTTCAGGAACAGCGACACACTGTGGCCAGATCCGGTCAATAAACTACATAATGGAAGAAAATGAAAGGAACCCTGGTTTGTCTGCATGGAGTTACATATTCTCCCCATGCATGGTGGGTTTCCTCCAGGTGCTCCAGTTTCTTCCCACAGTCCAAATGTTGGGTGGTGTTTCCAAATTGCCCGCAGTGTGTGATTGGGTGTTTGACTGTGCCCTGCGACGGGTTGGCACCATATACTATACTATACTATACTATACTTTACTAAACTATAATATAATATAATATAATATAATATAATATAATATAATATAATATAATATAATATAGTATAGTATAGTATAGTATAGTATAATATAATATAATATAATATAATATAATATAATATAATATAATATAATATAATATAATATAATATAATATATGATATATGTGAATATAATATAATATATACGGAATATAAAATAAAATCCTACTTTCAGTGCTCTGATTGTAATTAATTTTAATTTGTTCTACAGATTTTGTAAAGAGGAAAAATAAACTTTACGCCTTAGTTATCACTTTAAACATCATTCTGGCAAGTGTAAGGCACTGCATATGAATTATGCTGAATAATTAGTCTCAGTTTGTGCTCTAAAAAGGCCAGCAGTGCCGATGTCATGACAAAACAGTGCAATGAGGACGCAATACCCATTTTTATGAGCATTACAAAGATCCAGTCACTCACAGAAGTTGTCCTGGGAGTTTAATCACTCACTCTGAAGACTGTCCTTCAAACGCTCATGTCAAAGGCACGGGTGGTCGTCATTAGCCTTACTGAGCATCTGGCAGGTTAAACACTGGCTCGTGTGCTGAAGTGGCTCTCGTTGTGTCCTGAGGCTTGATTCATTATCTGTGGGAGGAAAATTATTCCATCTAAAGCTAATCTCTGGAGCAGACGCCACTGCTGCATACCAATTAGATCTGATTTATGTAACACACATATATGAAGCATGAGTAAATAGGTTTAGTGTAACTGGAATAATCTGCCATACACTGAAGACATTTGGGTTTGGTTTTCATTAAAAGATGATGCTGATAGATGAGCATAAATGAATTTCAGCTTTTTATTTCTTCATATTTACATATAGACGTCTTGAACAACTTGGAACAAGGCAGTTTGGCTTTAAAACCACTTAGCTGTTAATTAATAAAGATATTGGAACATGTGACTGACATTTCTTTCTGCCCAGTGTGCTCTGTTACACCGATCACCAGATAAGGCGAGCACTTTACCACTTGGAGGCCCAGGCCATTTTTTTATTTAACCTAATTCATTTAAAAATGGTGAACCGATTCTGTATCAAAAACTGACCAACAAAAGATTAAAAAAGATTAAATTGCATAATGGATTAGAGCCCTAATACCGACCATATCATCTTTATTTGGGGACAACACCATTTCTAATGCGACTACTAACATCTACTACAACCTACACTTTAAAAGAATTATGTAAAAATAACTATAATAGTTATATTCAAAGTATTTCAAAAATTTAAACAGGATTAAATCACCCTAAAAGTGTATTTGAAAAATACCATCACTACTGATCCTGACTGCCTTTTAAAATGTCACGATCTAATTCACCAACTTAATTCAGACACCTCCCACATACAGGAGAAAAACTGGATGTTTCTTACAGCCACACTAACAATCCTGATTCTGTACTCGATCAGGACGAACAGCTGTCAGTGTCCAGCCTCTTCATGGACATGTGCTAGTGGACACTTGTCCTCTTTATACTTGTGAAAGAGGAATTAAGCAGGCAGATTTAAACAAACCCAACTAACCAATCCTTAATCGTGTTAAATACAGATATCCAGTAGTGAACAAACCTACTGTAGTAAGAGAGAAACATTCGGCAGAGACACCAGTCTCTAAATTAGCTTCTCCAGGTAAACTGACAGTCGTATCACTCTTCAGGTACACTCCACTGTCCAGTCCACTAGTGTTAGTGCTTTCTCAGGGGTTCACACTTCACACTGCACGCCTCAGCCCTTACATTTTAACTGGTCAGGAAATGAATCAGATGCTGTTGCTGTTGTCCGTCTTTCGGCCGATCCAGTCAGGGGACCGACCACAGCGACACACAACCTGGCTCAGGTCTTACACCGGATGCCGTTCCAGACAGAACCTCTGCATTTTATCTGTGAGCCGGCACTGCATCCAGGGGTGAGGGTTTGGGCATTGGCTGGGAATCGAACTCGGGCCTTCCTTAACACAAAAGCCTGGCACCAGAACATGCGTCAGATCCAGATGTGGCACTTGGAAGTTGATTAACTTTAACACTAAATTTACAGTACATAAATCCTCTTGTATGATCACTTGTATGAAAATCCTCTTGTATGATTCCTATCTGCTTAATTATTTCGTATACACACTCAGAACTAAGGAAACCAAGGGGATTATTGTCTACTTTTAAGTCTATACCATCATCAGGGAAGAAGACCTCCACAGATGTGATACTCTGGTGATTCAGTACATTCAGGTGGTCAGTTGACTTCATTTTATTGCCCCATAACGTTGCTGAGTCTCGACCTGATCGAACTGATCAACCCCGGATCATAACACTGTCTCCAGAGGCTTGTACAGTCTGGACACATCAGGTCACATGACCTTTTCCAAGTCCAGCCTTTATGCTCCCTAGTAGCAAACTGAAGACTTTTTTTTGATGAGTCTCACTAACAAGTGGTTTTCTTATGGACACACAGCTGTTTAGTCCCAATCCTGTGAGTGTTTAGTTGTTGTCTTTGCTTCATGCAGTAGAATAATGTTACCCTTCTGAGACACAGTGACAGCTTTTCCATGATCACGGTACACGTCTCCTGAAAAGATTGTTTAAGAAATAAGACTCACTGCTCACTGCGTCAGTGAGGCTTCAAAGAGCAGTCAGGACATGTTAATCCCCCTACAGTAATTATCCCATGAAAGGCTTTGAGTATTTGTTTATTTAAATCCAATCAAAAATAGTTGGGAGTATTTTGGCCGGGCTGTGGAAATATAAAAGCCGTACCAACAGAGAAAACATCAGTCACATGACCATTAGCATTGAAAGGATTATAATACAATGTGCTTTTTAAACTGTTTACTACTGAGAGATTGTGTGTTTTATGTGTTTTATAGGAGACTGGCTGTGAGTGATTAAATAGTTCTTAGTCGGTATCACACGAGATAAACAGTGTTTTATAAACACTATCCGTCCCCATCAACACTGTGTTAATATCAAGACACGCTTTTTATTTTTATGTTTTTATTTTTATGTTTGTCCCATCTGGTTCTGTTCCTTAAATACACTCAGACTCAGAAATGAGCACGCAGGTACTGTAAAACAAGCCAGAAAAAAAAAACCCTGAGCCATATTTAGTGCAATTCAGGCTTGATAAACAGTACTGCCTTAAGACTCTGTATTACTATGATAATATCCTGGATATACAGTTTATGCCTTATCTCAGGGCAATTAGTCCAATATTCCTATCTGCATGTAAAGCAGTTACACTCATTAAAAACACATCTTGTTTGGAATATTTCTATATTCCGGGTAAATAAATCAAATCATACCAGGTCATGGCAGCTTAGACTGACACTATACAACGTGATGACACTTTAGTTTTACAAGAACTGTATTTATAGATTCATATGTTTTTTGTTGTTGTTGTTGCCTAAGGATCATTAAAATGCTTTACTGGAGCTTAAATAAAATAAATAGTTGGCTTCGGAGAGCCATAACTGAAACTTGTTTACCCGATCATCAGGCATCACGGCCAAGAGCCAAGAGAGCCAAATTAGCTGGTGCTCTGGAAGGGAGGAGCGTACTGTATTCTCTCCCTCTCCTGTCAATCCCAGTGACTCTGACACTAGCCAGGGGTTCTCGTCTGTTAACGTTCATTATGCTTTATCATAAAGCCGGGTAATTCTGTTCACACCAATATAGTAACAGGAATACCGGGACTTACCTGTTATGATATGAACACATAACACTGCTGCTACAAGTCACTAAAAGCTAATGAGTTAGTGATGTGATGGCTATTATAATTAGGGTTCGATTCAGTTCTGCCATAGGACATGGACTTTTTCAATCAATTCCAATCCATTTTGCCAACGTACTTGCTTCTGGAACTCATAACAACAATTAAATTATTCACTTTGCCGGTGAGTGCAGACAAATGAAAACTCGATGGAATAGAGGAAAGGGAAAGAGATTCCCGGGTGCTGGCTGACATCACACGGTGTAATCACTGTCACACACAACCTCTGTCACTGTAGTGTTTGTCATTCCGTGTGGATTACATGCAATGTGTTGTTTACTCATGCAAAATGGTATATATATATACACACACACTGGTAGAACTATAGGAGAAAAAGCTACAGTACACCTCAGGAAGACTATACTGGATTATAACTGGTTTTCTGTAGTTCTACAGTATAACCACACTGGAATGACACAGCTCACAGGTCATGCACTCTGGCCTTCAGTTTGACTCCTGTCTCACTGCTTTACTGTCTGTAGCTTTAACTGTAACTGAGCTTCTGCCTCCCATCACCCTGTGTGGAAGTGCGAGGATCTAACCAATCAGAATACGGTACAGGAAATGGGATTTTTCCCCTAAAGCAGTGCACAGGTGTACAGCTGGAGGAGGAGCTGTGAACAATGGCCCTGCCCATTTTTTTTCTAATGATGTCATACCAGGTGGTAAATTTAAAGAGTGTATTCATGGGCAAAAACACAATCTGTAAATTTTATCGAAACATATTAATCCCCCTACAGTAATTATCCCATGAAAGGCTTTGAGTATTTGTTTATTTAAATCCAATCAAAAATAGTTGGGAGTATTTTGGCCGGGCTGTGGAAATATAAAAGCCGTACCAACAGAGAAAACATCAGTCACATGACCATTAGCATTGAAAGGATTATAATACAATGTGCTTTTTAAACTGTTTACTACTGAGAGATTGTGTGTTTTATGTGTTTTATAGGAGACTGGCTGTGAGTGATTAAATAGTTCTTAGTCGGTATCACACGAGATAAACAGTGTTTTATAAACACTATCCGTCCCCATCAACACTGTGTTAATATCAAGACACGCTTTTTATTTTTATGTTTGTCCTATCTGGTTCTGTTCTGGTGTACACACACACAAACACTGCAGAGCCATGTGCATTTCCAGAAATTGATGAAAAATGCATTATTTTGCAGAATTCTATGTGATACTATTTTCACCCTGTTCTTAGGTATTAACAACAATAACCTTAGTGTTCTCAATGTGACTGCGCTCTTTCAATTTCTGCCATATTGCCAAAGAATACGACTTCCCATTTCCATAATTTGCCTTTTCAATCGTACCGTATAATGAAACAATAATTATCACCTTAAAAACAGCACAGAAAGTGGTACACTGGACTTCATCTAACACCGAGCGAAGCTAGCCCTGGACCCTGGAGACTGAGATTCCCTTCCACACACACACACACACACACACACACACACACAAAGCCATCAAACGCGGTGGCCCGAATCCAGTCCCCAAGAGCACAAGAAAACCCATCACACTGCTCATTTTTTATTTATGGATCCGGCGATAGAGGCTCGGACAGCAGTCAACCTTACAGGAATCAAAGGAGAACACGAGTCCTGAAGTTTTAATTAGCTGCGCAAGATTTTTCTCCATCGTATTGAATCAGGAATGACTCGAAGACTGAAGAACACGCGTGTAACATCGCTTCAAAACAATCCGGCTCGTCATTATAACAGAATCCATGTATAATAATGTATAACATGACGTGAATATGAATGCCGTGTTGGCACCAGTGCTTCACTCTGTACTGGTGAAATGAAAATATGGATAATAATACCTTCAATATTCATTCTCTTGATTTCTACATTTTGAAATGACAATCATACCATGATAATGTTCAGGAAAACCCCTCTTTGGTTTATATTTAACTGGGCTGTTTGGCTTTTTAATCTTTTTTGTATTTTTTAAGTATTGATTTGAGTGATTCAGAATGTCACATGACCGAGGATGCACTGATGCGAGTGAATTAGTGCTCGATATCTGAGCCATGTAACTTGTGAGTCGTGCTATGAATGACCGGTGTGTGTGTCCGGCTCCTGGTGCTGTACTTACTCTCTCAAACACACAATATGTAACGTTAGGAGTCAGTTATCTAAAATGTCACCGAGACCATAATGCAGTCTGCTGTCAACAAGTTAGTATTAAAGCATTAAAGCAATGTTTTATGTGACTTATAACCATGTGAAAACTGCAATGATCATCATACTGCTGTGCTGTGCTAAAGTCTTGGATAATAATAGGAGGGTCAAGACTTATGCACAGCACTGTACAGTATATGTACAATAACTACATCCAGTGTGTTATACTACTGTATATACACAAAAAAAAATCTAGATAAAGTTTTGTTTTTTTTCTTTTTCTTAACCCAAATATAATTCAATAAGGTTTAATAAATAAATATCACCACACACAAAAAACTAAAATAAAAGGAATAAGGTCACTCGATCTGTCCGTCAAAGCACACCTCTGTGCTGTAAAAGGAAGCAATCAATGCAAAGCAATTTCCAGGGTTACAGGGTAACTAAATCTCTGTTCAATAAAATGCGATCAATTAGACAACAGGAGCGCGCTCTGCGATTATCAGTGAGTTAAACACTCGGTGAAATCTGCAGCTGTGACACAGTTGAACACATTAACCTGTCAGAACCTGCAGTAAGCAATTAGTGAACAACAATGCAGCAACAAACCATGAATGAAAATGTTAAACGCTGCTTACTGTCAGAGAGAAGCCTGCGCTGGACCTTTAGCCATAACACACAGACGATGCCCTACCCCGGGCGTCTGGGACGAGCTGATAATGTGACGGGGTTAACCGTGTACAAAATGCCAGCGGTATGAACTGTAGTGTTGTATAACAAGCTGGTTATGAGTCGCTAGAACAGCAATAACTTGCAGTGCTGTTAACTCCGGGGGTTTGTTGTTGAATGCATGGAAAAACTGAAATTATAGATTAGGCTTGAATGCAGTTGTGGTGAAAAGAAGAATGGATAATTACTGAATTCCTGTACGCTGTAAAATCCCGGTGTTAACACTTTCAGAGAGTCTAACTGGACCTAAAAATGAAAACACACTGTAGGGATTAATCCAACACTGGGGATTTTGCTGTGTATAGTGAGGATAAGACGCATCAAAGACATAAGATGATCAGACAGCAGGTCATTAAGGTTGGTCTGGCATCCAAAGCAGGCAAAAGCGAAACACACGGTACAAGATGCAACACACTTCCTTGTTGCAGAGCTTAAAGCTGCCGAAACTACGCATTTAAATCGTTTGATTTGACAGTCGTCGGGACGACACTATCGTCAGTCATCCTAATCCTCCAACAAGTCAGCTCATTAGAGCTCTCGCGCAGTTCTCAGATCAGCTGGTGTTTCAGCAGCACCGTCTTTCCGTCTTGTTCACTTCCCTCTGGATGTTGAATAAAACGCTCGGGTGAGATATCGAAATATAATCATTTTGACCTGACTTTACCTGAGGGACATTTCTGCTGGTGCTCTCTGGGAGCGACACATACAGCAGCGCTCAGCTCGCCTCGTCTGCCAGCACGTCCACACTACCGGCAGTTACAGCACTGACATTTCACCCAGGTCCACTAAAAATGTGCCTCCTTCAGCTGTCCAAGCATTAACTGAGAAAAATCAGCAAGATCTGGTTATGTATTCTGGACCACCGCTACACTAAAACAGAGCACTAACCAATGGTATACTGTATGTGGCCATTCAGAAAATAACAATATATTCGATATTAAATATTTTGAACCAGACGCACAGGAACAGCTGTTGTCTAACAATTAAGACTGACAAGATAATCAGATCCTTTCACCCGACAGATGGTGTGATCACTCCACGCCACTGAGCATGTTCGCTTCTCCATAGGAAAAACTTCAGTAGCTGTTACTGAGACATGTGCATGTGCATCAAAGAATATATGAAATACAGACAACATTCCGTATTAAATACATCTGCTCCACAGCAATAATCATCCACTTACAGAAGATGTACAGCCATATTTGTTTCGCATTACTTCCACAACGGTATTTATCAACTAAAAAAATGATAATACAAAATTATGTTTGCGCTATCCAAATTCGTATATAAGGGGCGCTCGAGTCAAACCGGGACTTGTGATGAAATTTCTGGTGAATGAAGGTGCAAAAGCGACTGACATTTACAAGTACAGTACGGTGATGAGACTCTTAGCCGCAGTAAAACGTTTAAACGCTGCAAACATACAAATGTTAAAGAAGTACATCCGTGATTGACGATCCTGGCCGAGGTGGCTCGGAGCCCACTGCAGTCGTGGAACGCCTGATCCTTGAAAATCAACAACGCCGACTTGCAGAAGAGACGCATCTGTGTATGTGAACTGTACACACAATCATTCACCAACACCACTTGCACATTACAGGAATTCGGCTGGGAGTTATCGCCACGTCCCCCGTACAGTCCTGACCTCGCTCCAAGACATTTACACATGTAAAGGAGTTCCTGGGAGGCCAGCATTTCAGACTTGAAGCAAGCAGTCTGATCACGGCTCCGGTGTACTGAGAGAACTTTCTACTTTGATGGTGTCCAAGCTCTAGTGAAACACTGGGATAAGTGCGTTATTGTACCAGGGGATTAGATCGAGAAATAAAGGGAGTTTTTACTCTAAGAACGATGATGATCAAAAGTCCCAGTTTGACCCGAACACTTAGCAATATTGAGTGATACAAGATCTTTAAACATAATTGTTTAATTTTAATAATCATATTTAGAGAAATACCCAGCAGTAATAAATTATGCAAATGAAAACCTACATGACATGGCGTAGTGCGAAGGTATTCGTTTCATTGCAGTGATACGGTAAAGTTAAACCCAAAACTATAACTGAGGAAAGTATATGCATTAAGGAATACTAAGGATGACTACTACATAAACTGTACAGCACATAGGACAAATATACCAAGGCAAGCAACACACATGCATTACACGTGTATCTTAGCTGTTTGTACATGTTCATGATTAATGTTGCACATGTATTATAACTCATAGAGGATAATCTGAGGCACTTGGTTATGAGACATAACATTTAGCAATATTCCAAAGCCATATTAATCAGAGCTATAGGCATATCGGCATAACACATGCATTAACAGTTGTGAAATCATATCTGGTTTACGAGCCGCTGCTGTCATTCTGCCTCACAGACACTTTCAGGGTTTCCTCATATGACTGCATGAACATCCAACCAGATTTGGAAAGAAAAGGGAATTTATTTCACCTTCACTAACACCCAAGAACCGCTCCACACGTCTCATCTAAACTTTCAGCAAATGCACAGCTAACGTTCACAATGAAAAGGTAAGAAGGATTTTTATCTGTTTACCTCGAAACAGAAAGGCTTTGCTGCTGTTGTGAAGACCTGCAGTTTGGCTTATTCCATGTGTAGCATTGGACAAGTCCAACTCTCGAATCAGATCCACCTGGAAATCAGCATCTAATCCAAACACTAAAGGAGGAGAGAGAGAGAGAGAGAGAGAAAGGGATAGACAGATAGAGACAGAGAGAGAGAGACAGAGATAGAGACAGAGAGAGAGTAAGAGATAGAGACAGAAAGAGAGAGAGACATCCACATAGAGTGAGAGAGAGACAGATAGATGAATACTCTTACAACACATTCATTTATAGTGTTAAAGTTTTAAAGTTGCTGAACACAATGTCTACTTCTACACTAATTGCCCATTACACTAGGTGTTTTATGAACTGACCTGTTAAGTGTTTTTTTTGAGTATACATGTGAGATTATACTCTATATTAATTTTGAGGCGATACAGTTTATTATAGAGACCTGATATCGCTTTACAAACTGAACAGGACACGGAATAATACACTTCCTACTTCTTTCATTATATCTTTAATGACACAGAGGACAGATAATGATGATGATTATTATGATGATTATGATGATGGTGATGATGGTGAAACTCCCGCACATGTACGCCAGGTTGGAGCTCGTGTCTGAGCCGCGCGCGTGCCCTACCTGCCGTAATCCCGAGTATGAGAGATAAACTGAAGTGAAGCGCTGTCACAGCCATGGTACTGAGCGTTATCCTCCCGCAGTGACGTCAGAGACCCGGACCCGGAGCCGCTCGAGCCACAGCCGCGAGACTCTACAGCGCGAGCAGCTCAGCTCGCGGGAGTTTTATCACCAAAACGGCTCTCCAGCGCTCTCTGGGCTCTGATTGGCTGTGAATCGGAACCACCAGCCAATGAGTAATGAGGAGTGGGCGGGGTTTAAGGCACCTAAAGTCCGCGCACGAGCTGGCGAATTGACTGGTTTATCCTTCTTAATTAGACATTGGAATGGGTTTGCGATGGGAATGGGTTTGTGTTGGGAATGGGTTTGAAATGGAATGGGTTTGGAATGGGAATGGTTTTGGAATAGAATGGTTTTGGAATAGAATGGGAATGGGTTTGGAATGGAATGGGTTTGGAATGGAATGGGAATGGGTTTGGAATGGAATGGGTTTGGAATGGAATGGGTTTGCGATGGGAATGGTTTTGGAATGGAATGGGTTTGTGTTGGGAATGGGTTTGGAATAGAATGGGTTTGGAATAGGAATGGTTTTGGAATGGAATCGGTTTGGAATGGAATCAGTTTGTGTTGGGAATGGTTTTGTGTTGGGAATGGGTTTGGAATGGAATGGGTTTGCGATGGGAATGAGTTTGGAATGGAATGGGTTTGGAGTGGAATGGGTTTGGAATGGAATGTGTTTGGAATGGGAATGAGTTTGGAATGGAATGGGTTTGGAATGGAATGGGTTTGGAATGGAATGGATTTGGAATGGAATGGGTTTGGAATGGAATGGGTTTGGAATGGAATGGGTTTGCGATGGGAATGGGTTTGGAATGGAATGGGTTTGTGTTGGGAATGGGTTTGGAATGGAATGGGTTTGGAATGGAATGGGTTTGCGATGGGAATGGTTTTGGAATGGAATGGGTTTG
>JAOVVA010019466.1:0-16441 GCA_028565275.1 Leiocassis micropogon
CAGCTAGTAGGCCTAGCCAAGTCTGTCTTGTGTGTGTTTAGCCCCTTGCATGTATAGTCCCTTGTGTTTAGTCCTCTTGTCTGTTTAGTGTGTCTTGTCTGGTTTGTATCCCTTGTCTGTGTATTAGTTGATTTATTTGGTTTTGCTTCTCATTTAAAAAGACTGTTTACCACCTTATCCCCTCTGAGCCTATGCCTCACCTTCATGCCCACAGTCCAACAGCTAACATACGTGACACTTAAGTTAAAAATAAATAAACTTAAACAAATAATTATTTATATAAATACTTATTTTCCACCACTGTATAATCTTGTTACAATGTCAAATATTTTACTCATTAATTAAGGATAAGTAATATTTATAATGAAAATGCCATTACTAGTCATTAACATTTGTTAACTTAACTGGGGTTGACAAACTGGGGTTGAGTTGCACGTGTCCATTACCCTAAGGATGACTTGCCTCATCTCCTTTTAATTGGCTTGGCTGACATTCCTCAATGTTTTTTTTTTGTTTTTTTTTTCTCCATGTACTTCACTTCACATTTGTCCTACTTCTAAATTTGATTGCTTTCAGGGTCAAATGGACCACATATTGTGCTTTTATTGACACAAGCACCACTGGGCTCAAGTCCATTTCTCAAGTGAGGGAGACCTGCAGACATGAGAATAGGTGCCTAATTACGGGCAAGCTGGCCATTGGTGTTCATGCCCCACATGAATGCAAGGGTCATCCCACTGATATGGAACCCAAGACCAAATGCAAGTTTGGGGGTGATCGGGCGTTCTCTGTGGCGGCTCCCAAATTATGGAATGATTTACCATTGACCATTCGTGAGGCCACATTATTGAGGGTGTTTAAGTCCCATCTTAAAACTCACATGTTTTCTATAGCATTTAAACCAACATGAGATGTTGATTTTACATATTGTTTTACAATTTATTACAAAAAATCATTTAATTTTTTTATCTTGTTTTTATTTCTTTATGTTATTAGATTACTATGTTATTTTATTTATGTGAAGCACTTTGGGGCATTCTTGTTGTTAAAGTGCTATACAAATAAAGATGAGTTGAGTTGAGTAGTCTGTGACATCTCACTGTCTAGTCCCCTAGATTTATTTCTTTTTGGAGTTCCTAATGTTTCCAGGGCTTTTACTATCTTAGATTTGTTCAATTTTCCCAAGTGCCGAAAGACTACTGGGAAATCTTTTTGAAGCAGAAGCCTCAAGTGCTGCCCCCAGACCTTGTGATTGCAGTATCAATCTGCTCCCAGGATCATTTTGCCTAGAGGATGTTTGTTCTCTGTTCCTTGCCACCAAAACATAATGTTATGGATGACTTCATTAAAGAGCTCTTGTCACTAGGGTTCATTGGCCATCCACATTGTCTGGGACATCTGGGTGTCTGGATTTTTCTTTGTTTGTAGGAGATGGGAGGAAGACCACATTCATCGTGCCATCAGGTTCCTATAAATACTTGGTAATGTCTTTTAGCCTAATGAACTCTCCTGCTTCCAATGACCCAATGATTTATCAAAGGCCCTTCGAGACACCCAGAACCATTTTTCCTTTGTCTGCTTATACAACATTTTAAGTTGTAGCAGCTCATTGTAGGAGTTCATGTTTTCTAGGTCCTTCTTACCTTGCAGAACCACTTTTTTTAATCAAACTAGAAAAATGTCAATTCCATTTTACCACTATATTGTTCTTGGATTTTGATGTTTCCTGGGAGCCTTACTGTGAACTCAGCCAAGATAAAACTGAGAGCTTGGTTTGATCGGTGCAGTGTTTTCTAGGGATTGCAAATTTTACTCGGCACAAATTCATAACTTCGATGGACCTTTCGATGGCAACCCATCCAATTGTGCCCCCTTTGCATTGAGACCTGGCACAAGACATCAATGATGCTCTCCAGGTGGAGCCAAACATTGGGCAATGGTTCCTTAAGAAAACTATGTCCCATTGTCCTTAAGACCTAGGCCCTCAATTGTTAGGTCATCCTGGAGCCGTTACAACCATGGAGTTTTTCAAGCCAACACTTCTAGACCACAGAATGGACAAAGATCCAGGCATATCTGTTTTTTTTTTACTTAAACACATCTCCTGTTATACTGAACTTCCAGTCTCTCATAGTATGACTGCAGATCAATCCCTGTGTCATGGCGTGCAAATGTGATGGGCATGCGCTCAAATCAATATCACTCCGAGCTCACTCGAGAGATGGCCTCCCCTATCTGCCAGTGTGTGAAGGAGCGGGGCCGCGGAATTAGGCGCGGCTGGTAAGCCATCGCTGCTAATGATCACGGGCTTCTCCCCGGGCTACAAAACACAGTACGGAGTGTAGCTCGGAATCTGTTGGGAGACTGGACTTTACTACGTGCTGTGAGTGCGACGCACGCGCAGAACGCGGAAGAGCGGCAAGCTAGTAGGGCAATGGAACTCACTGCCGGAGCTCCCGCGGCTCTTCACAGACTTTCACACAGAGCAGGATTATGGTGACCCTGTCGCCAAAGAGGAAAAGACCACAAGAAGGATCACGTCACGGCCCTTGTTCCCAGCCGAGGAAAGCTGCCCAGCCGCTGGACATCAGAGTGGGAGGGGCCGGTCCGGCCATCACAGAGAGGAGAGTCAGCGCGAGCGGATGGAGGCAAGAGCTGCTGTCCACGCGGGCCCATGCTGCCACTCTGCCCGCTGCTCACCGCTCACCAGCCTGTGCCCGCATGCCAGCGGGGCACTGCCCACCAGACCTGCGCGTGCTCAACATCCCTTCCCTTTCTCTCCGTCCTCGCTCCTTTAACCCTTTCCTTCCCCATTTTCTGAAATAAATGTAACCATTTTTCCATAAGATCTGGCCTCGTGTCCGTGCTTTATGGTGCCGCCTGTGCACAGATGGTCGAACTCGTTACACCCTGCTATTTGTTTCACCTAAATGAGGATGGGTTCCCTGTTGAGTCTTTGTGTTAAGCTGCTTTGCGACGATGTCAATTGTTAAAAGCGCTATACAAATAAAATAAAAATTATATTGAAATTATGACACCTTCCTAAATGAGCTCTCTGAGCCAGTCAAGGACCGGCTCCTCGAAGATTTGAATGACCCGGTGGATCTTGAGGACCGGTGGATTCGCGTCTCAGACGAGGGCACTGCACCCCTATCCAACCCCAGCTCAGAGCCGGCACCTCTCCCACTCCGACCATGCTAGTCACCCCCCCCCCCCCCTTGCTGAACCCATGCAGGTTGGGCGAACCCAGATCTCAAGGGAGGAGCGACAACCTGGAAGTCTGATTTCTGCCCTACCCTAGCCTCAGGCTCCCCGAAGGAGTTCGCTGACCTCTCTGCTGATCCACATGACTACATCGACCTTAAGGCCGTGTTCAGCAAATCTCGAGCTATGTTTCTCCCCCCTCATCATCCCTATTACTGTGCAAATGACCTCCTGCCCGTCACAGCACCACCCTGGAGGCGTCTGTTTTTACTCAACACGGTCTCCTTCCTGGGCTTCATTGTTGCCCTGTCTAAAATTTAGATGGACCCTGCCAAGCTGAGAACGGTCACAGACTGGCTGGCTCCAATAACACGTAAGGAGCTTCAATGCTTCCAGGGGTTCACCAATTTCTACAGACTGTTCATTCATGACTATAGTTCGGTAGCCGCCCCACTCATCTCCCTGATTCAAGCCAAGACTCCATTTGTTTGGACCATTTGTTTGGTCAGAACAAGCAGCCAGGGCATTTCTAGACCTGAAGAGGTCACCTTGGCCCCTGTTCTTCTACAACCGGACCCTTCCCTTCAGTTTGTGGTTGAGGTGGACGCCTCCGACTTGGGTGTTCAGGCAGTCCTATCACAAAGGTCACCCAAAGACAACAAGCTGCACCCGTGTTGTTTCATTTCTCACCAACTCTCCCCTACAGAGAGGAACTACTGGTAGTCAAACTCGCCCTGGAGGATGGAGGCATTGGCTTAAGGGAACTGAAACCCCCTTTCTGGTCTGGACTGATTATAAGAATCTGGAATATCTCCAGACGGCCAAATGCTTAACTCCCTTCAAGCAAGGTGGTCCCTGTTCTTTTCCCATTTCAATTTCAGCACTACTACATGTTGAATCACAGGTCAAGAACGTGCTCCATGAGGGACCTGACCCCCCAGGGACACCACTACAAACTCTTTGTTCTGGAGATGGAATGGTCCTACGTTCTGGAATGGGGATATAGTTCTAGACTGGGAGAACTCAGCACCAGTGTGGCCCACCAAGACAGAAGACACTCGCTTTTTTGGTAGTGCCTGTGACTTTTACGCATGAAGTAAAACCAGCAACAATCCCCCCGGCTGGCTTTGTTACCGGACTCCCCAACTCTGAGGGAAACACATGTGCTCATGGTGGTTGACCACTGAACTCTTAATCATGCATGTTTTTCAGATTCATGGGCACCCACAGACCAACAGCCAGGAGGAGAGAACCAATCAGGGCATGGAAACGCCATTCGGTGCATGGTCTCCAAGGTTCCCCATTCCTGGAAATGGATGCTACCATGGATTGAGTATGCCCACAACTCCTTGCCCACATCGGCCATGGGCCTCTCTCCATAGGGCACCGCCATACCACGTGGGCCAAAGAGCAATGCTATCGTCCCACTACATTCCCTTCAAAACCTTGCGCAAGTTGTCTCCCAGATTCATAGGCCCGTTCACTATCACCAGAATCATCAACCCCTGTACCATCAGACTTCGTCTGCCTTCCACCATGCGCCGGATAAACCCCTCCTTTCATGTATCCCAGATAAAACCTCTGGTCTCGTGCTCACTGAATCCACATGAAATTTCAGTTTTTCTGCACTGCTTTAAAGTTTCTGTGTGTTTGCACACATTGCATCTCTGACGGTCCACAACAGTTTTATTGTTCTTAGAGCCACTTTGTCACTTGCTCTGAAAGCCTCAGGTTTTTATCAGCCCACATTAATCTGCAGTCATCCATGGCTTTCGGTTGCAGTGTGTGATAATGGTCTTTGAAACAGTGATGTCATCAATGCATTTGCTGATATGGCTAGTCACTGATGCTGTGTATTTCCCCAAGTTGGTGGCATCATGATTTGAATGATCTGCATGCTGGGATTAACATAATAGAGGTGTAGTCTGAGTAGCTGAGGTGGGCTTCACCTAATTTATACCTCATATTGCAAAGTCCACATATTGCTGAAATTTAGGGAGCACAAACTTGAGACTTGCATGATTGAGATTTCATCAGTGTTGTCTGTTTCACCCAACCAGTGATGCTTTACAGCTTAGATGCAGTACAATGGCACTGAAGAAAAGACAGAAGGCAGAATTGGAGGTAGCTGAGATGAAAATTTTGAGGTTCTCTCTGGGAGTGGCAAGGATGGATAGGATCAAGAATGAATCCATCAGAGTCCAAGGAGATTTATGGATACAGTGATATAAAGTTAGTTGCTGTGAGAGAAGAGGATGCACGGGATAGGGTTAGATGGAGGCAGATGATTGACTGTGGCGACCCTGGAAAGGGAACAACCGAAAGACAAAGAAAATGATCAGGGTGTCTGTTCTGCATTTCACTTATAGCCTGCTATGTGCCTTGGAATGTATTTTATGCTCCTTGTCTGTTCAAGGCTTCTCATTCTAGGTCAGCATACCCACTAGAAGGCTAAGTTGTCCAGCTTAGCTTGTCTAAACCAAAGGTTTGGGGAATGAGCTCTGGCCCAAATGAACAACCAAAACCAAGAGAAGAAAGGGCGGTAAATCATCACAAAGTGAGACAGCATCTTAGCCCTAACATTTTTTGTGGTGGCATGTGAGTTGTTGTGTAACATGCTAATGTAAGGTGTGATAAAAATATTCTTTAACAAGGACAAACACTGGAAGTTAGGCCGAGATGCATACAAGCACCACTTTGAATCTGAAGTGGCCTAATATAAAACCATGGGGATTAATATGGACTTGGCGCTGCTTTGCTGTTATAACAGCTCCACTTTTTTTTTTGGAAGACTTCATGGCTGTAACCCATTTTGTCCCAGGTGTTGTAGGGGAGGAGCCCCCAATGAGGTACATCACTCACAAGCTTTCAATGAGAGAAGCCAAGTACATTATTTATAGGACCCTGGCATGGTAAATGTGGTCTTTCTCCCTTCCCTTACTAACAAAGAAGAATCCAGACTCCCAGGTTTCCCAGACAATGTGGATAGGGAAATGAAACCTAAGGTTACCCATGAATTTATGTTTTAATGCCAACAAGGAACAGGGAACAACCTTCCTCTAGGCAGAATGATCCTGGGAGCAAGTTAATACTGCAGTCACAAGATCTGGGGGCAGCACTTGAGCTTTCTACTTCAAAAAGATCTCACAGGAGTCCCAGTAGTCTTGGAGCACTTGGTACAAATCTAACAAATCTGAGATAGTGGGAGTTTGAACCTGAAGGTCTTTGAGACAGCTTTGGAAACAACAGGAACCCAAAACAGAAAGAAATCTAAGGGACCAGTCAGTGTATGCTACTGAATCTGTGAAAACCCTAGTACCAGTTGCAGTTTAGGAATTTCAGTTTCATAAATGGGTAGCTGTTCTGTGTATACTGGAGTATAACTGGTGAGGTTTTTATGTACAGTATATGGGTTCTGCCCAACAATAATCCATCAAGTGCAGAGACAAGTATGGGATAGTGATCTGACAGGCAACCCAAGTCTCTTCAATAAGGTTTCATCACAGTTCCTTATTAGTGGGATGACCCTTGCATTTTGGCTTCATGTGGGGCAACATGCACACCAATGACCAGCTTGCCCACAGTCAGGCACCTGTTCTCATGTCTGCAGTTCTCCCTCACTTGGGAGAAAAAAAAAGCACAGTGGTGCTTACATTAACAAAAGAACAGTATGTGGACCATTTGACCCTGGAAGGAATTAAGTGAAGTGGGCAGATGATGATACAGTGCTAGGCATGCCAAAACACTGAGGAATGTCAGCTACTGTAAGCCAATTTTAAGGAGTCCAGAAAATGAGGTAAGTTATATAACCCCAGTTTAAATTTAAGTAACCCCAGTTAAATTAACAAATTAGGCAGTTGAGTTGCAAAATCTATTAATGATTATGAGTAATGTAGGTTAGTTAGTTAATGTAGTATGTAGAAATGTAGTAAGTTAAATTTAACAACAAAGTGTCTACTGCAAATAACATTGTCACTCTACCAGATGACATGTCTCATAAACAACCAATATGTTAGTTCCCTATGCCATATGACCCTTGTCTGTTTGCTGGTTCCTGCAGTGCATTAATTCTAGTCCTGACCAGGCAGCAGGCTGTTTTCAGAGAAATTTGCATGGCAGGCATATCTTTGCCTCCTTCTTAGTACTTACTTTGCAGATCTTTGCTCCATTTGCTAAGTTTTTGCAGAGGACATAGGTCACTCCAGTTTTGTTATTATGAACACAACAATTATGTTATTATGAATCTGCCTGATTTTGCTAATCAGTGTGCTGGTTCTCTGAGTTGTTTGACTGCTGTCCAGAACAGTGGCATGCTCAATCCCTGCACCATTTCACCCTTATCTGGTGTGCTGATTCCTCATCTGCCCTGACTAGTCCTAATCAGCAAGTGGGCTAGTTTTCACCTATTCTTGTGGATGCTCCCTGATTTTCCAAGATGAATGGGTGGTTCCTCCTCCCACCACATGCATCCCTTGCTCACTTTGCCAAATAAATTATTCCCCTCCTTGCTCTATTAAGAATATAACACCTCCAGTACTATGCCTGCCTAAGGACTCTTGGCTAGCATGGCAATTCTGTCAATTTATGTCTAACAGATGATACTGATGAAGAGATCTTTAGTTGTTTCTTTTATTATTTGTTTTGGCAACACTTACCTTTCATGTCTTCACTGGAGTTGGTTTTCCTTAATACAATCTGGACTTGTGAGCATTCACATTCTGAGACCAGGAGGATGACGCATGATTGCCAGTAACATGTTTTAGTGGGCCCCCCCTTTTCATGCCGCACATACAGACTCTATTTTTTCATTCTTGTGTTTGATGTGAAGATTAACTTAAGCTGTAGAACTGTGTGTGCATGATTATTTTCCATTACACCACTAAATAATCACTACATATTTGCATGAATGAGCAAATGAGTATGGGCACTCCTAATAATTTAGGTGTACAGTAGGTGTAATTTACGGTATCTGATCAGTTGTCTCAAAATTATGTCACTGCATGGTAGAGCCTGTGTCATTATGAGACTCCTAGCTAAAATATTTTTTGTCCAGCCCTGCTGTTGACATACACAGATAATGATGTCATCCTTACATTTTGCAGAACATGAGGAAAATCCCAAAAGACATACAACAGAACAGAAGAGATGATAATATCAGACACCACCCCATTTTCTACCGAGTGATAAAACTCAGCTTGACAGCTAAGGCAATCATCTCATAAGAACAACCTTCAGGTTGGACCATCAGGCAACTTCTGCTTCAGTTACAAATTTTTGAAACAAACATTGGACAAGTTAGTAATCGGCAGAAAACTATACTTGAATGGCAGTATTTTTGATTCAGTATTTTATTAGATATCCGAGGGTTTTTTAATATTTTATTTCACAAATATAAAATATACCAAAATGTTTCTTTATGGCCATAAAGTTAATAGTAACAGTTAAGCAATTTAAATATCTTTTTGGTGTTACAAATAAGCTACAATGTTACTCACATCTATTCTTTTCTGAGATCCTTAGGCATGCGAATCTATAATACACAGTTGCATTATCATGCTTTATGTGTAAACAAAAAACACATATATATCTTAATTTTTGAATATCTCCATTATAATTAATATTTCTTTCCCTTCTGTCTGTAGCAAAGCTCTTACACACAATGGAAAATAGATCAAGTGTTAACACATTTATTCTGGATGGCTACTTTGTGATGGACCAGCAGAAGTTGTTGTTCTTTTTTATTTTTCTCATACTTTATGTTGTAATTTTTTTACTAAACTCACTTTTTATTGGCTTTATCTATTTTGAAAGAACATTGCATAATCCAATGTATATCTTTGTATGCAATCTGTCATGTAATGGCATCTTTGGCAGCACAAGTTTGATTCCTCATCTGCTATTTAATCTTGCTACAGAGAGGCATAAAATATCTTTAACAAATTGTCTTGTGCAAATTTTCTGTTTACATACCTATACTATTATTGAGCTAAATATATTGGCCTGTATGAGCTATGATCGTTATGTTGCAATTTGTTACCCGCTTCACTATCATGATATGATGTCAACAAAAAAGCTTCAGGTATTTATTTTTTTTGCATGGGCTTATCCGTTGGCTACTTTTCTGGTATATGAATCATTCACAATACGCTTAACCTTTTGCAGAGAAATTATAGATAAGACACACTGTGTAAATTTTGAACTTATAAAACTCTCTTGTACAGACATCACTATCCATAGCATAACTGGACTTGGTGTAACAGTTGTGTACATGATTCCACAGTTTATAATGATTTTATTCTCTTATGCACAAATTTTGCGTGTTTGCATATATTCCTCTAAGGAATGTCAAAACAAAGCCATCCAAACATGTACACCTCATCTTCTTGCTCTCTTGAATTATTCAGTTGGATTAGTTTTTGAAATAATACAAAGCCGGTTAAATTCCAGTTATTTTCCATATGATTTCCGGACTTTCATGTCTTTATTTTTTCTGATATTTCCTCCTCTGTTGAATCCAGTTATCTATGGTATAAGTGGTCAGATTATGAAGAAACATATAAAGAAATTTTTTACTTGTTGAAAATGTGGCTGCCTGCAGAGAACAACAGAATGGAAAAGTTATACACTGACAGTGCCTCTCTTTTACGTTAAATTAATTAGGTAATGTCATGCTTCTAATGTTTGTAAGAGATAGTTGAAACTTTAACTTGCAACTCTTGATCTGAAATACAGTACATCTAATACATATGATATATCTGTTAAAGCTTTTGGTTCAATCGAGCACTTGTATATTTGAATGTATCTAAATGTTCTCACACATTAACTCATTAATGTGGACAAGATCTGTCTGTTCTTCAATCACAATTTTCTGCGAATTTTTTTTCTTTTAATAGATTTAATTGTTCTTTGTGTTTTTTTTATATATGAAATAAGAAGACTGATTTCAGTTTGTCTTACTTTAAGTAAATACTTTAAGTTTCAGGGGTAATGAAGCACAAAGACAGAAGAATGTTTGCATTTTTTTATTGGGAAATTATTGCATACCTCTACGCACACCCTAAACACACACACACACACACACACACACACACACAGTCACTTGCTACAGAGCAATACTCTCTCTCATCATTTGATCTTTTCTCTCTCTCCCTCTCTCTTTCCCATTACTCACTTTTTCACATGTAAGTGGGTCACCTTCTAAGTGCCAGGAGAGACACCATTTGAAAGATCAACGTTCATCTTCAAACTTAGCTGATCTAAACCAGTCATGTTTTTTTTTTATTCTTTGACATCCAAATTCAAATTCTGTCACATACACAGTCATACACAGTGTACCGCTGATTACCTAAAAATAAAAAATAGGAAAAATAAGAGTTTTCAAATAAGAATATAAAGTATGAAATAAGAGAAAAAATACAAATATAGAACTATAGAAAATATAGAAAAAAACTTTTAGCTATAAAAAAAAATACATTATGTGCAAATAATAAAATAAAATAGAATTTAAATGGAAAGCCATACAAAATATAGAAATATACTGTGATGGTATGTGTTCTGTGTTAAATATGGGACATTGGCATTCTTTTTGCAAACATACATATGTACATAAAACCCAACTAAGACAAAGGAACATATTGTAGGTTATAGCAGAACACAAGGTAATGAAATGAAGAATAATGAAAAACCAAATACTGTACTTTAAGTAATTGCACAAAGAGATCATACGGGCAAGGATAGCCTATGTATAGAAAAAAAGAAAACATCAATAATAATAAAATAAAAAGTCTGGTGTATACATAAAACTCACTACATACAAAATCATATCATACACACACAGATAGAAACATAAAGGGAAACATCTTGTTGGTGAAAGGGCTACATATAAAATATGACCATATACCATGTATTTAAAGGATTCAGCAATACTACCAAAACAAAACTGTTGAGAGCTCTATACATATAAGTATATGTATATAATATCTAAGTAGCTTTAATAGTAAGAGTATGAGATGTCTTCCAGGATGCAGGCTTTTTTTTCCTTTGGCTTCTGTCAGACCAACACACCTTTTAAGTTTAGAAAGATTAAGGGATGATCAATCAATGCAGAATCAAAGCACATGAAGCAGGCGCTGTGTCTCCTGTCTCCGCAGACTCGTCTCCTTCCGAGTTTAATTCACTGGGTAGAAAGCTGCTGGCCTCCTGCTCTCGCATGCGCTCTGCTGTCTCTGCCTACATCGTGCCACCTGCTCAGTGCTCCTTGTCTCATCTGCTTCACACACCACCGATGCCACACCATCTGACCATCAAGGATGCCACACCATCTGACCACTGACCGTGGACCCATGACATTTACCGAGACGCCCTAAAGGCGACACTGCTTATTCAGAGTGTAATTTCACTAAGAACGCATTCTAATAGGTTTTTAAGTGCATATTAAAAAAGCTAGTTTTTGTGACTTTTACATTTGGTTCCCATGTGTTCCTTTCATGTGTCAGACCCATTACACTTGTGGAGAATGCAGGCACATGGATCCGAACCGGGCGCATAAAGGCTAATATAAGAGGAATACTCTGCTCGAAATGAGCATTCAGCAACAAGTGCTCCTAGAACAGCTTTTGCAAGGCTACAACATTGCACAGCACCTGACATGTGCCTCCCTGAACCACGCCATGATGCACAACACCTGCTCCCCAAGCTCACCACATGCTGCATGGCTCATGCAGATTGCAGTAAGTGAGTCTCTCACATAATTCGAGGTGGCCTCTCCAAAGAGGAGCAAAAAGCTGTAAGCATGAGACAGCCAGCAATCATGCGAGAGATGGTGAACTTGCTGGAATGTGCGTTAAACACGCTTTCATTGGGACATGAAAAGCACAAAAAATGTGCTTCTTAATACCGGCAGTGCTGTCACAATCGCACACCTTTCTGTGGTGCCACCCAATGCATCTCTGTGCAAACCCATGCCTGTCATCTGTGTGCATGGCGAACAGCGGGAGGTTCGAGCTGTGCACATCGTGGTCAAGGACTTACTGCCGGAAAAAGAGAGGGCCCGGCTTACTGCCAGAAAAAGAGACCCGCATGCAAAAAAAAGTACAGCAGCTGCAGACAGCAATGGAGAAAGGTGGCAGAGACACAGCCAGCATGGTTGGTGCAACTGCCTTCTAATTGTGGCGACACTGAAACTGAAACTGAGGCTAATGATTCCTCCAATCCCCTTGTCTCTATATCTCAGCAGGTAATGAAAGGCGGTAGTTTCGCCTAGCTACAGCAAGAAGACAACATTTGCAAACATGTGGTAATGATAGAGGGTGAAGACAGAGTAGCAGAAAACAGCTCTAAGTCCGTCCCGACCTGCTGATTCCACTAACCATAATCAACATTCCGTTCGAGAGGACTGGAATGGACTTGGTTGGGCCGTTTCATCATTGACTATGCTATGCGTTACCCTAAGGCTGTCCCGCTGCGTAAAGCGACGTAATAAAAACATAGCAAGGTACACCTTTCATATCCCAGTTAATGTGTGATGTATGCCAGTTGTTGAAGATTAAACATAACCTCAACTCGGTGTGCCACCCACATCCTGACAGACTTGTGGGTGTGTCCACCTGTCCTGCAGGTGGCGCAACCTTTTTTATTCAATACTATCACTTTTCATATTTATTAATAATTAATATGTAATAATTCTATATTTTATTTCAATAACTTTCAGGTCATGTGACCTATTGGCTCAAAATCTATTCTAAAATGTGTGTCCACCTGTCCTGCAGAGGGCACAACATTTTTTATTCAATATTATTACTTTTCATATTTATTAATAATTCATATGTAATAATTCTATATTTTATTTCAATAACTTCCAGGTTATGTGACCTATTGGCTCAAAATCTATTCTAAAATGTGTGTCCACTTGTCCTGCAGGGGGCACAACCTTTTTTATTCAATATTAACACTTTGCATATTTATAATTATTTTTAACAGAATTTTTATTGATTTTATTTCAATACCTTTCCAGTCATGTGACCTATTGCCTCAAAGTCTATTCTAAAATTTAGCAGGTGGACAAACTTTTTTTTAAATTACTTACTAGCACTTTGCATGTTAATTAATCCTTTTAATTAAAATATTAATGATTTTATTTCAATAGCTTCCTTGCAATATTAATGATTTTATTTTAAATAAATATGTCATAAAGCCATTCATGTCATCCATCTTGTGTCTGAAATGAAAGCCATTTTGAGTATGAAATAAATGAAACATTCTGTAGATTTATATATAAAATTGCAAATAAGGAAAAATTATTATGGATGCAGTCATTTGGACCACCCTATATGTTGGCTGGCCTGCCATACACTACGTTCATGAGCCCTTTCATACTCTTTCTGCTTCTTTTTCAGTAGCAGTGATTAATCTTTTCATAGTGATGTGCCCACTCTTTAGTCTATAGCAAATGACATGTACTCAATTACCACTTGCACAACTTCTTCAATAGCAACCAGGGCTGGTTCATCTGTATAATTGAAACTTGCAGGCATACAAAACTGAGGTACTGATCGGATGGTCGGTGGATCACGCCTCAGCTCCACGAGGTTGCCATTGTTGAGCTCTTGAGCTAGGCCCTTAACCCTATCTGCTCCAGGGGTGCTGTATCATGGCTGACCCTGCACTCTGATATGCGAAGAAAAAAAATAGTGCACAGTAGTGTATGTGACAAAGTCTAAACTTAAGTCAGCGTGTCCCAATGTGTACACCCATGTACAGACTATTAGGGCCCAAGCACTATGACATCAGCCCTAGTACATTACAGTGTGTAAAGGGCCCTCTTGTTCTTCTAAAGATTGTTAGAAGATTGACAAAATAAGTACTGATCCGTATGGGCAGATATTTGTTCCAGATATTATGCACCATTAATCGCCTTTGTTATGCACATTTTTGAAAAAAAAAAAAATAGTGAAAAAAAACAGTGAAAATGAATACAAACCCAAGCAGAAGTTACATATTGAGATTTACTTTGCAGCTAAATATTATCTGCAAAGTAAAGCTGGTAGTATTAAATGGAACTAGATAAAACACACCGTAATGTTAAATACATAACCCCCGTTTGATCTACAACGATCAGTATACAGTAGATAAATTACAGATGTTACCGTGTCTTAGATAATATTCAATTTTAGACTTGTAGTAGACAGTGCTTAATTGTTAAACTAAGAAAGACAAAAGGAAAAAATAATTGAAGTAGAATATGAACATGCGTGAAACTGAACTATTCGACATTTACATTACATAGAGGAAAGACATTCGATACAATAAATGAAAATTACTTATGCGTTGTCACAAATTCCACATCACTGTGGAATAATGTTTTTTTTGTATCGTTATTATTTGTATTGTGAGCAAACCGAACAAACCATGTGCACTGAATACTAAATCGAGTGCGGGGATTAATAAAATTGAGCGCGCGAATTAATAAATTAAGGATAATTGAGGTTACATTTAATTAAGGATGTCTTGAAACATAGGGCAATACTATAGTTTTATTTATTTATTTATTTATTTTAAATAGCATAAACATCTTTTTATGGGGATTTAATCTGTCTCTGCTGCCGCATCTATTTACAGTTGTGATAAGTGATTAATGCCCCTATCAGATGTTTGATGGGGGAGCATTATGCATGAATAAATGACAAAAGAAATACTGATCCGTCTGGGCAGATATTTGTTCCAGATGTTATGCGCCATTAATCGCCTTTGTTATGCCAATTTTTGACTATCAGTGAACATCATCAAAAATATAACGAAAACAAACCCAAGCAGAAGTTACATTATGAGCTTTACTTTGCAGCAAAATATTATCTACCAGTGTATTAAACGGAACTAGATAAAATACACCGTAATGTAAAATACATAGTCTGCATTTGTATTCCGTACAGTACCTACAACGATCGGTATAGATCAATTACAGATGTTACCGTGTCTTTAAGGATTATTAAGGATGTCTTGAAAAATATTTCAATAACTGATTTTATTAATTAATTACTTTTAAATAGCATAAGCATCATGGGTTATGTATTGAGTGATTTAAAAAATCTGTTTTATTAATCGTTTTTTTTTTTTTTACCACGTCATCAATTTATGAAACTATGTTGACAAATACTGCCTGTATATTGAACATACTATACAAGGTTGCCTGGACACTGCAGTTAACTGAAGCAGTGCTTCACCTGGCGGGATTATACAGCATTGCAACCATCTTATTAGAAAGCGCATGGGGGCGTTTATGGGGCGGGGCATCGTTAACTGCGTCATCGCGGGGAATCACATTCCATGCACGGATCGTGCACGGACTTGTCATGGTTCGCGATGGGACCTGCTATGGTCCAGGCGGCTGTTTGACATGGCTCCTACTGTACATTCGTGGGTGTGGGAGATGTTTTTGCACAAGGTTTTGATAAAGTCAAAGAAGTAGCAACTGATGGTTGGAACGTTGTGAGTAGTAGTTTCCAACGAGCATGGAAATGGTGTAAATCGGCACCCAGTGGCGGACAATGTGGGCTCAGTCAGTACGCAAATATATAAAAAATGATGGAAACTATAATATTGCATCTCTTTTCTACGCATATGGATGGGGGGGGGGGAAGTCAGAAAGGGGGCATCATGTGTACACATCATGTTCGAGCACTGTTTTTTTCCCTGTGCTTATAGTAACAGTATTTCCTTGCTGAATTGTATTGTTTGCTGCATCCAAAGCCTGGAGAAGTGGATTGCACTTTGTCAGGCCTCTACCTTCTTTTTTTAAAAGCTCTGAAAAATGGATGCATTGCAGAAGTAACTTTCTCTTTGTGAGCTGATGAAAGCTGGAGTGGTAAGTAAGCTGGCTTTGTAAAAACTGCTGTGATTAGTTGAAACAAAGCAGTATAGAACTACAGTATGGGGCGGGGCTTTACGTAGGGGTTTGTCAGACAACGGTAATTTGTCTTCAGTCTGTCAAATTCAGCGGCCGTTGACTCATCGCTGTGCTTGTTGTAACTAAAAAACGCTGCAGCTTCTTCAGTCTTTCCACTCAGTGACCGCGCTGAAATCCGACATGACACTACGTTAGACTATGTCTGACTCATTTGCATACGGACGGTGATTGGATGTTTACCGAGGGCTCAGGGGAGAAGTGTGTGTGTGTGTGTGTGCGCGCGCTGCAGCCTGTGAATGAATACACACAGCGGAGGGACAGAGACATGAGGGAAAT
>JAOVVA010019525.1:0-16438 GCA_028565275.1 Leiocassis micropogon
CTCCGCAGCAGCCTCATTTCCCCTCTCATCTTTTCCAACCACTCAGCATTCAGCATCACCAGTATACTAATCTCCTGATCTCTCATCATCTGCACCTGTTTCTCACTGGTTCATGCCTTAAGTTTGATATTTTTTATGCTTGGCTTAACAAACAAAAAAACAATCCTCTGAAACATCTCAGGTACGGGAACTGGACTAAAAACCAAAAACTTGCCAAAATCAAGACAGGTCATTGAGGAAGCCTGGAGAACTATTCCTCAAAACTACATACAAAAAAAATACAATAAATCTGGCTCTTTCGAAGCAAAATATCCAAAAACATTTGCACAGTACTCTAAATCATGTTTCTTCAAAGTTTGTATTTGTTTTTTGACTCCTATATAATTAATAATACATTATTCTGATATATTAGAATACCACTATTAATACCGTATATTACATCATATGTGATGATGTTGAATCTTTTGTTTGTTTTGGTATTTTTGTCCATCCACGTGCCATCTGGCATCGGATACTCCCACCCTGGAAATACATCTGTCATATCTGGGGCAGTTACTTAAGGGCTTGGGATGCCAGCTCAGCGCCCAGTCTTCATTCACACACTACAGGCAATTTGGGAACGCCAATTAACATAACCCGCATATTTTTGGACTGTGGGAGGAAACCGGAGTACCCGGAGGAAACCCACCAAGCATGGGAAGAACACACATAGACCTGAGGCAGGAATCAAACCTCTACCCTGGAGGTGCAAGGCGATAGTGCTGACCACTACAACGCCATGCCAGCATAATGCTAAACCTAGTACACAGCTACACATTTCTCTTAATTACAGTGAACTATTTAATAAATCGTCCTCTTTCGCAATCAATATTACCGGCAAATCGATTTGTCTGTCAATAACAAGTTCCCACATATTTCTTCATCAACAATACTAATCACTAAAAACTATGGAAAAATGCTTATTGGTCTATTTTGACTCTACATCTTAAAACAGGTTCTAGAAAAGAATTCTACCAGTTTGAGATAGCACTACACTTGGGCACTGCAATTTATCACAACTAAATGGGCTCTAAGTCAAACACTTCCCTAGTCTGAACATGCATCTTGATTACACATTTCAGGAACAGATTGCTAAAACGAGAATGCTACAACCTCTGTCAATGTTCTGAAAGTTCCTCTTCGCATACATTTCTCCTCTTAGTTCCTTCATGCTGAAAGTGTTTCCTTTTAGTCTCACCAGACCCTAATACTCTTGTGTATTCCCTTGGCAAACAGTCACAACCCTTTATATCCTGGATCAATGCTAAAAACCTCTCATGAAACATCTGAATCTCACTTCTTGGCCATACAGTTCAAACTGAAATATTATAAGCAGCGAAAAACGTTAGTGCATTGGTGGCTCAGTGGTAGGTTTCTTGCCTGCTATGCAGATGTTTTGGGTTCGATTCCCACCCGATGCCCAAACCCCAGCCACTGGATGCAGTACTGGTCCCAAGCCCGGATACAATGGGAGCGCTGCGTCAGGAAGGGCGTAAAGCCTGTGCTAAGTTGTTGTGCGGATCACTTGGTCCACTATGGCAATCCCTCAATGGAAGCAGCCAAAAGACTAACAACAAGTGAAGCAGAGAAAAATATTTATATTTCATCATATTTGAGGTATTTTTTTAGGAAGTACAGGCTTTGGTTACACAGTGTCTTAGCCCTAGAAATGGTATGAGGCGCAAGAATCCCAACAAAATGGATTTAGGGAGCTCCTAAAACTTCATGCGGATCAGAAAAGAGGACCGGCGTCATTACTAAATCCAGGCTCACTGAAGATTTGTTGAACATGTGAGTCATTTTGTAAGCCAAGCTTTTACGGAAATGGGGTTTAGAGAATAAATTGGTTGAATTGGATTTTCAAGCTCTGACTTATTTTTCAGCTACATTCTGAATGCAAACCTGTCAAAATGGACCAGACTGTAGTACTTTCAAAGTGGTATCTTCATAGTGTGAACCTTGAGCGCCCAAAGACAATGCATGGCTTTGTAGAGGTTCTAGTATGACTATTGGGGTTTCACGTAAGGGCATCAGACATCTTCCATGGCAGGTCACCTCAAATCACTTCTTAAAGGAAAATTGCAATTCAAATCAAGTCAAAAATCAACTCAAGTTTTTAAACTATCTCAAGGAACACTGATTATCCAGTACCCCCGTATTATCCCCTGCAATACTGATAAGTCATTGCTGTTCATAGTTGAAGTGGACACCTTTGAAAATAGCATGGGGTGTCCTGTTTCACGACAATCAACAGGAGTCGAGTCATTACCTCCCTTGAGTGGAATACAGATAAAAATTCCCTATTTAATTCTCTACAGGCCTCAAGCCGCTTCCAGTGTGCTTTAGGTTACCGACCGTTATTGTTTCCATGGTTTCCACTGATGATTAGATGAAGAGAAGTGAGCAAGCCCGGGAGGTGTTAATTAAATGTGTAGTGACAGAAAAAAAAGGGTTCAAGCGGACTAACATTCTAACAGACTAACAAGACCCCAGGCTTTGTTAAGATAAGATGGTCTGAGTAATCACCAGAGGTATACAGTACAGATGGTATGACATTCCATCAAGTTGAGCTCTTGTTTTTTTTATTATTTTTTTGAGAATGGCTGAAGACTCTCACGGGTTTCCTCCGAGCCATGTTACGCCAGCCAAACGCATCTTTTCAAACTGCTTGCTCACGCACTATTGGGGGCGGCATAACACACTCAGAGGTCAGTGCTATCCGCTCCTTCCACATGAGTGAGCTTACAGACACTCGTGATTGGCTGTAGAGTTGCAATTTTGCAAAGTGCCTCCCATCCCTTTCCTCTAAGAGAGCTCGACCAATCAGCTTTCTCCAGGCCCCCGGGTGCCGAAGGTTACAGCATCACCAGAAATCGAACTCGCGATCTCTTATTGATGGGATATAAAGTTATTAGAAAAGTTCTCACCCTATTCCACTCTCAAGAGCTACCTCTAATTTTGCTTTGATTTCCTTGTGCAGCTGCAATAACCCATGTCCCATTTTGTCTCCGAGCAAGTGTTTATGCAAAATCAAGTAGTGTGCCCAACTGGATTAGGTACTTAGCCTTAAGCATGTGCGTATATGAATTACTGCAGTGCAGTGTCACTTACCTCTTTGTTGTCCCACAAAATTAATGTAGCCCGGCATTAAAGAACAATCACTCCAGTTGCGTAAAAATGTCCAATCCAGGATAGATTCACCAGCTTTATTATAAGCAGCGATTAATTTTATGCTGCACTTGGATATCCAATTAATAAAAGGTCAGCCTGATTGGTCAGCTGTTAAACAATTACAGTCTAATTGCAATTACGTCAACTTTGAGAACTGACTGTTTACTTGCTTCCTAATATATCCCATCCATTGTAAAGGTATTCATTTCACTTCATTTATTCATTCATTTTATTCACCATTCAAGGATTGCAGCATGCACAAAACATAAACCGTTAGGGGAATGAGCTACAACAGCAAAACAGCACTCCTGTCAGCCAAGAAACGGAACCTGATGCTATCTTAGGAACAGAATGGACAACTGAGGATTAGAAAAGAAACCAGCCTTCAACTCTCCAGTGAATGGTTGTTCCAGAACAACACCCAACGGCTCACCAAACCTTCTTTTTGCATGCATAAAGAAGCCCCCAGTAATATTTTCTATTTGGGAACGACCAGCTAGATCAAATCTGAGAATTTTTATTTCTAGTCTGGAAAGATCAATATTGTGCTCTATGGTTTCGTCTGCATCTACAGAATCTGCACTGAGATCAGATAAAGTTATAGAAGCAAGGAGACACTACCCTAATCAGAGGCTATTAGTAGGTCATTTGCTACATTAAGCAGCACTGTTTTAGTACTAGGTGTGGCACAGTGGCTCAGAAGACCCCTGGGGTGATCCTGAGTGCCATTTACTAAGCGGAGTTTCTGTGCATGTTCTTCGTGTGTCCGTGTGTTTGCCCTATCATCTGGAGTTAAATTCCCAGAAATGGCACAGTCATTCAACAGAGCAAAACTGGATGTGCTTTCTGCTCTCCTCTTTGAACCCCAGCAACCACATCCTCTAAAAAAAATGTTTTGGCCTAATAATAATAATAATAATAATAATAATATATGGCAAAAGTTTGCATGAAACTTTTTAAGTTATTACATTGACTGGCGCAATTAACTAGAACCAAGAAATCATATTGGATAAGGGGAATTAGCTTTTCTACTATAATTATAATAAGTTTTTTTTTCAATCCAAATGGAATTAAATGTAATAATTTTAAGTTGATTACTTCTGAATATTAAGCTGCTTCATTTACTTTTTCCAGTATTTAGGAGATACATGTACATAATTTTCACCCTTAAGAGGGGTGCTCAAAGCCGAACCTGTGAATGATGATCCCAGCCGAGGTGGCTCGGAGCCCGCTGCGGTCGTCCCCACGGACAAGTGATAAGACTCTTAGTCGCAGTAAAATGTTTAATTGGTGCAAATGTTTCACAGAAGGCCGTACATCCATGAATGACAATCCGAGGTGAGGCAGTCATTCCCGTGAACATTTAGGAGTGGAATGCCTGATCCTTGAAAATGTTGTCACAAACACTTCACTCCAGTCCTGACCTCACTCTAAGCCATTTCCACATGTTAAAGAAGCTCCTGGGAGGCCAGCATTTCAGACATGAAGCAGGCAGTCCGATCATGGCTCCGGCGTACTGAGAAAAACTTTTTACCTAGATGGCATCCAAGCACTGGGAAAAGTGCATTAGTGTAGTAGGGGATTAAATAAAGAAATAAAGGTAGTGTCAACTGTGTTCTGCACAATCAAAAGTTTAACTTGAACGAAGCACGATGAGGTAAATCAAGTTGGTTCGTTAAATGTTATTCACCGTTTTTAGCGTCTCCACCAACCTCAACATCTGTATCACTGCAATCATCTGTAATTGAAGACCATGCATACCTTCTTCGGTCTTCATTAAAGTCTTGCAGTGACTGAGGGGTATGCTATCGAGTTCTGGGGAAGGCAAATATTTTGTAATGTGAGTGCTGAAATCGCACTTCTCAAAACACAGATGACAGCCTTGTTTTTTTTTCCTCCTTCCCTCAAACATCTGCAAAGGTCTTCAAAGAACTCTCTTTCCTGTAGAGATTGTGCTGACATTGCAACAGTACCAAGAGAAAGAGAGACTTTCTGCAGATTTGACTCTTTCCTGATTTCTGGATAGATATGATAAGGCTAGCCCATATTTTGAGGTGGCAAAGGTTTCCCACATTTACCGCGTTTACCATGTTTTGAACAGCTCCTCAAAGGTTTCGAATTTACACATTTTTACTCGTCAAACCATGTTGCCGATTATGTATCAAATAATACAATGTCTTTACAATATGCTTTGACCTTCACCACCGGAACAACCTTGTTTTTTAAAGGTTAGAATGACTTTGATAAAAACGATGTTGAGATGAACGTTGAGTGAATGAGTGACCCCAAAACAACAATAAAAATATGCCCTGAAAATCAAACTTTTATTTGGAGCATTTATGCTGATTTACATTCATCTGCACAACATCTGACCACATGCATGGTCCCTTAATTTTTTAACAGGGTTTAAAATTCTGTTCAGAGATTGAAACGGACCCAACAGCTCCCCGCACACAACACGTGTATCTCATATCACCTTAATGTAAACTAAATCTCTTAGTGTTGTAATGTTACCTCTCATTTACATTTCTTTTAGAAATATTACCATGAGGTGCATCTCAGCTCCCAAATTACTCTACTATAGTGTGGTGTTTGCACTTGCATCACGTCAGATCTTGCACTGAATAGATCTCAAATGTTAAGCATTTTTTTCCAATGGAATTTAATATTTTTATAAATGGCTGTCTAATATTGTTTTGTTGAACGCATGGAAAAGATGCACCTGTCTTCATGAACACCTTGTTCCAGTCCTGAACTTGCTGCAAGCCATTTCCACATGTTTGGGCCATTACAGGAGTTCCTGGGAGGCCAGCGTTTCAGACGTGAAACAGGCAGTCCATCATGGTTCTAGAGTGCTGAGAAAAACTTGAGCGGGGGAATATATAGAGAAATAACTCTCATAACTGTGTTCTGCACAACCAAAAGTCCCTAAAGTTTTTTTTTTTTAAGGCAGCAACATGTTCCCTAATGGTCTAATGGTACTGTAAGCATGTAGTGCTCTTACTGCAATGACCAAAGGACGAGTCCTGCTCAGACCATCAGTTTGGTATTAATAATATTAATTGTCTTGAAGTGAGTTTTGTAACATTGTTTTCAGGGGCGTTGGGTCAACCTGGTTCATCCTCATTTAGTCAATGTTGTTCCAACTCTATTTCATAATAGTAATTCTAACTCTGTGGCACAGTGGTGACCTCCAGGGTCAGGGGTTTGATCCCCGCCTTGGGTCTACGTGTGGGGAGTTTGCATGTCCTCCCCATGCTTTATGGGTTTCGTCCGGGTCCAAAAGTCCAAAGACGTGAAAATTAGGCTAATTTGTGTCCCCTGGTGTGTGAACGAGTGTGCATGCCATGCCCAGAGTGCAAAGGTCTCCTAGGATAGGCTGCAGGCCTCCCGCTATCCTGTATAGCTCAGCACACAGACAGCACACCGTGCCACCTAGAGTTTATTTGTGAAATAAATTATTCTCATTTTGAAAACGACTGTGCTGTATTCAGCCTACAGGTCCTCTAACACACATAACTATCTGTATCCGTTTTAGGATAACTGCACTGAAGGTGGAGAGAAATCGAGTTACCGAGCCAATTTTATTAAGTTACCGCAGCTTAAATGAAGTTTAAAATCAATGACTGCACAAATTCGAGCTTAAACAACACCCCGAATGAAATCGATGTAATCGCCAACATTATTATGTCAGCATAACTCAATAATGTCTTCAATTGTTAAAGTTTCAATTAAATCTGGTAAATTAGGATTTTTGTCATGCCAGTGGTGGTAATAAGTCGAGCTATTTCTTTCCATGCATACTGACAGATGGGGGCACATTTTGCTTGATTGTTACTCCATAGTGTGATCAAGTACAAACGATGCAATTGGGTCAAAGTAACAATGGGATAGCCTTCACTCTCCAGGGTGGTAGCAGTTGTATAATAGAGGAAACCTATTTTAGCAGTCACACATAAGAACTGGCCATGGCTAAGGTAGGAGAGTTAAAGAAAATAATAATAATCATATCTCCATATTGTACATTTTGGTTCGTGCTACTCACGAAAACGACCATACTCTATTCGGCACAGTGTTAGCATTATTATAAGCCCTTCTTAGCCTGTTTTTTCCCTGTCCCATTGACTTGAACATCGGTGATAAAATAGCCTTTGGACCTTGCTATTGTCTGTAAGCTTCACTGGATGGCACTATGAGAACATTATCATCTCATCATGGAAGGAAAAGAGTTATATATTCATACAGTCCAGTCAAACGTTTGTTAAGACATGAAGATCAGCTGATCTGGAACAGTTCTTGCAAGATCAGTATTGTGTCGAGTTCATTTGCAAAACCCATCAAGCACCATGATGAAACTGTCTCTCATGAAGACCTTCCCAGGAAAGCAAGACCAAGACCTACCTCTGCTGCAGAGGAGACGTTCATTTAGAGTCACCAGTTACCTCAGATAACAGCATCTCTTTTATAAATGTTTATTCATTACTTCTGGAGTGGCTGCAATGGCAACAACAGAGAGCTTTTCTTGGCTTAAACATTCTTCAAAAACCCATGAAACACATTCAAACCACTCAAGCCAGCCCCTGTGCTGCACCGGACGTATCCAATCACATGACAGAAGAAGCGATGCCATTGGCTTGACGTTGGCTTGAAAATCTGGCGGATGCGTGTCGCATTTTTTTTTTTCTTAAATGTGGAAGTTAAAATATGGTTATACAATGATTTGCAAATTAGATATTTTTTTATAGACAAGCTTGTGTTTCAAACTATAATAATTTGCTAAAATTCTGTTCATATTTCTATCCGTCAGTACTTTCGGATACAATTCATCTTTTCCCTAACATAACCATAAATAAGCAAAATGCTAATACTATTAAGACTAATAACATTTCCCCGTTCTAGACCACAGTATCTGTTCCCAGTGTAAGGGAGCATTGTACCGTATAACATCTCTTCCATACGTACAGGAGAAGTTCTTCTATGTGTTCTAGGTCACTGAAAAATGAAATGAACTTCTCTAAGAGTGAGCTTAAATACTCAAAAACAAGCTTTTTGGGCTGTGTTTGTTTGACATCACAATGGTACATGGACATCTTTTTTTTTTCTTTTTTTTTTTCAGACTTTCTATTGACCAAGACGGCTCCACGGTTAGGTTCTATCGAAAAAATGTGTGTTTTTGCACTTTCATGTGGACAACACTCATTTTAAAAAAGCTTCCTTGTGCACGTGAACTTGGCCTAAGAAGTGCAGGGTTTCCCCTGTTTTGTTAACATGAAAAATGTGTTCTTTGCAATGTATTTTTCCTCTAAGAATTCTTTTTCCAGCACAACCTTGGCAATATAATGAAATTAATTTTAATTTATTTTAACCAACTATAACAAACATAATTGATAAAAAAAAAAAAAAGGTGAGGGGGGGGGGTGTGGCTGGGGTCACATAGTTGTTTCTGGTTGTTTCTATGACCAAAAAAATAATAATAATTGGGGCATTTTGGGAGTTCGACATTTTTGTGATGTCACTCCAATAAACATAAACAGGTGTTCTATAAATCCGTCCTACATTCCGTTTCACTCCTTAGTCCTCAGTAGTCCAGCTAGGGACTGTGCAGGCCAATGGGGACCATTGTATTTATTTTTTACAATCGTGATAGGACCTCCGGTCAACATTCACACACTCAATCACACACTACAGGCAATTTGGGAGCATCAGTTAGCCTAATCTGCATGTCTTTGGATGGTGGGAGGAAACCAGAGGACCCAGAGGAAACCCTGTGCTAACCACTAATTCACCGGCTTTCTCAACTCCAGTCTACCATAAATTCTCTCTCTCTCTCTCTCTCTCTCTCTCTCAAGGGTAAGAAAGACTGATTGTGGAAATGGCCCCAATGCTCAGAGGCTTCACTGTACTTACAGAGAAAGAGCCCAGCAATTAACACACACACACACACACACACACACACACACACACACACACACACACAATTTATTACCATTCTTGTGAGTACACTATAAACCTTTTTTATTTGTTTAATTATCCTTTAATTTGCAATTAATCTACAGTTGTTCAGCAACAAGACATGGTCAAGCAGACACCCCTAACAACACACACACATGCGCACACACTGAGATTTTGTAGTTACGTGCAAAAGTGACAGTGAAACTCATGGAGAGTGTAAAAGAAAACAGGTTCTTTTGCTCCTTTCTTGCTTCCCCACTAACGTAAAGTGTTTTTTTTTTTTTTTTATCTTTCCACATTAGTCAGAGGATTTGCTCTCACCCTATTTGCTTGTTTTACTCCAGTTCCATTCTTCACACACACACACACACACGTCATCTGCACTGCCAAGTGCCAAGCGCTCATAATGGTGTTAGGGACAACATGAACTGCAAAATGTCTTTTAAGCAGCAGTTCCCTTGCTATTAAAACATACGAGGATGAGTCAAAAATTATCCGCACTCTGGCTGTAGAATTTATTTGAACTTAGTTTTAGAAAAGACGAATACATCATTTTTTGACATAATCTTACAAATGTTGTTGATCTTTCAGCAAGGGGTTGTCACAGCAGACCATCCGGTCCATGCACAAGCTTGGAACAGGTTTTACGCCGGATGCACTTCCTGATGCAAAACCCTCCCATTTTATCCGGGCTTGGGACCGGCACTGCATCCAGTGGCTGGCGTTTGGGCAATGGCTGAAAATCTAACCCGGGCCTTCATCGCATGACAGGCGAAACACCTACCACTAAACCACCAGTGCCCTGACCTCAGTTACAAATGAACTGACGTAATACATTCACACCTGCACAGCAGTGACTGTAGAGACAGTAGCCTTGAGCGGAAAGACAGCGCGGCCAAGGGAAGTTTTAATATAACCAGAGTGCGGATAAATTTTGACTCACTTGTCTTGTAGACATGCATCAGATAAAGACCATGAGTATGACCCAGGCTGTGTGGAAGCTCTGTTTTTTGCTGTTGCCATGTGCGTCATTTATTATCGCCACTGACATACAGTCTAATGTTTTATATGTTATATAATCTATACTGTATATATTATGCTCCTCAACCATTTTTTTCTTACACTTCCCACAGTATGTGCATGTAAAGAGAACACATAATCTTTTCCTAGCTGCTTGCTTTCCCTGTTGTGTTCACCGTTGACCCTGAATCCCCATTCACATTTACATTTATGGCATTCGGCAGTCGCCCTTTTCCAGAGCAGCTTGAATTTATCTAATTATTCATTTGAACAATTCAGGGTTAAAGGTCTTGGTCAAAGGCCCAACAGTGGCAACTTGGTACTGGAATTTGAACTTTTGACCTACTGAGAAGTAGAGCAAGATCTTAACCCCAGAGTTACCCCTGCCCCGTACCAGCTTACCATCGTACCCACATCACCACCCATCAATCAACGAGACAAATCTAGCAACCTAGTACATGTTCTTCTTTTACTGCCGTCACATTCAGTGACACAAACAAAGCTATAGACAAGGTTTACAGGATTAGGCATATGCTTTAAAACATTTTGCCAAAAGTATGTGTTGTAAAACTAAGTTGTTATCTTGTGTGTACAAGTTATTTATTTTGTGTGTACAAGTTATTTATTTTGTGTGTACAAGTTATTTATTTTGTGTGTACAAGTTATTTATCTTGTAGGAACAAGTTATTTATCCTGTGAAATTAAGTTATTTATTCTTTGGAAATAAGTTGGTTTCTTCTGGGAACATGGTATTTATCTTGTGGAAACAAGGTATGTGTCTTGTAAGAACGAGTTATTATCTTGTAGGAGCAAGTTAGTATCTTGTGGAAACAAGTTTTTTTTTTTTCTGGGAACAAGTTATTATCTTGTGGAAACAAATTATTTACCTAGTAGGAACAGATAAATAGTTCCAATAGATAAAGTTATTATCTTGTGCAAACAAGTTATTATCTCATGGTAACAAGTTATTTATCATGTGGGATCAAGTTATTTATCTAGTGGGAATAAGTTGTTATTTATCTTGTAGGAACAAGTTATTATATTGTGGGAATAAGTAATTATCTAGTGGGAACAAGTTATTATGTTGTGGGAAGATGTTATTTATCTTGTAAGAACAATTGATTACCTGTGCAAACAAGTTATTATCTTGTGGGAACAAGTTGTTATTTTGTGGCAAAATGTTATTTATCTTGTAGGAACTAGTTATTATCCTGTGAGAACAAATTATTATATTGTTGGAACAAGTTATCTTGTGGGAACAAGTTGTTATTTTGTGAAAACAATTCCTTATCTTGTGAAAACAAGTTATTAACGCATGTGTGCAAAGGTCACCTTCTAACCACAAAGCAAATAAACTTTTTAAATAAAGCAATGAAGGCCTTCATGTTCCAAATATACTTTGTTAGTGTCAATGCATTGCAAAAAGCCCGGCTGTTTTTATCCAAAGCCTAGCGAATCTTTCAGAAGTCAGGAATCAGGAGATCATTTAAGAGCCAGGTTGGAGAAGTATGGAAAATGTATTTCATACACGCAAATGGAAGTTAAATGCAATAACGGTCAGTTTATTGATTTGAAAATCAATTTATCTACAGTTTCATATCTTGAGATTACAATAAACCAAATATAGGATTATTACGCCTATGTCTTGACATATTTAACTGTTTTTGTAAGCATTACATTTTCTTAATTTTGGCAAACAATATACCAAGACGTTAAAACCTAAAATATTGAAACAGTTTAAGACTCTTTGATCCTACAGTAAGAAACTGGAGATGAATTTGGCTAGATTTAGGATATTTCAACATGGTAAGATTAGTTTTTTTTTTTTTTTTTTAAAGCAAATCTGGTCTGATTTGTTCAGGTCTGATCTGAGTCAGGTCTCACATGTCTGTTAAAACAACCAATAATATAGACAAACCAAGACTGGTGCTTTGGGACCCACACAACAAGGTTATAAGTATATTGTTGGGATAACTATGTGTTATGATGTGCGAGTCATCGTGATTGGATTGAATTGTGTAGAACTGATGAACATAATTAGATAAACAGGAAAGACAAGGTAAAATATCATACAGCTTTAAAGATGGTTTATAGTTGGAAATGGTTAAATGCTACAGTCAGAAGATTAAGTGGGTTAAGTGCTACGGTAAAGGTTAGAGGTTAAGTTAGACTTAAAGTTGACAGTTTATTACTGCACAGTGAAACTTTTTCTTTGCATATCTCAGGTCAGCCATGAGATACAGCACCTCTGGAGCAGATAGGGTTCAAAGGCCTTGCTCACAGGCCCAACAGTGGCAACCTGGTGGAGCTGGGGCTTGAACCACCGACCTTCCGAGCAGTAACTCACTGCCTTAGCCCTCTGAGCTACCACTGCCCTACAATTGAAATGATTTCTTCAGTTAGGAAGCTGGGGTCAGATCACAGGGACAGCACCCCCTGGAGCAGATAGGGCTCAACAGTGGAAGCCTGGCAGTGCTGGGGCTTGAACCGCCAACCTTCCCATCAGTAAGACACAGCCTTAACCAATTGAGCCACCACTGGCCCATAGTACATGTGAGAAGCTAAGCAATGAGATGATTTGTGCTATAGTATGGGATCAGATCAGCCGCCCAACACAGGTGGGGTCACTTTCACATGGTGACATCTGTAAAAATGTCTCGTGTGAGATAAAAGTCCAGACAGCAATTATGTTAACATGGGACGAGGGGTTTTTCAGAGTTGGTGGGATTTTTGTGCCATATAGGGTTATATATGGTTTTATATGCCTTTATAAATATTTTAGCTATTTTTTTTTCTCCCGATAATGTTTAACCTCATGACAAGGATCTGACAAAGAACTGTACATTCATGTCATTCCAGAAAATGATATTAGTAGAAATAATAACACCAGATGGTAACACCATTCTGTCACTGATGTCAGCTCGGATGGTAGTCTTTAACAGTCATTTAATGTAGCTTTTTGTGTCAGAGAGCTTGCGTAATCTTGTCATTCTAATTTTTCCTTTACCCTCGCTCTCTCTTTTCAGCGGCAGACGCAGTTCCTGTAAGGAAAGATGGAGAACAGGTAAGAATAAATAAATACAGTTTCTATTTCCACAGTCCTCAGAGATACAGTATTTTTGGTTTAGAGAACTCAAGGCTTGCAAGCCAAATACATGATTTAGGCATTTCATTTATCCCAAGTAACATTTTTCAGCCTGACATCCCCCCACAGACTCGTTCACTTTATATTGCACGTCAAGTCCGTTTATCCTTGATTTAGCCAGGACGATTCCATTGGGATACAAGAACTCTTTTTCCAGGGAGTTCTGGTCAAGATGGCAGCGCATACAGTTGCGCAATACAATGCGCATACAACACAATAAAATACATGTTACATATTTAAAACATAAAAGAAAAAAGTTACAAGAAGAAGGTTATTATGCGGTGCTCTGCAAAAGCCTTGACACAGATGAGAGGGGAAACGAGCTTGCTGCTACATAAACAACCGATTTTGAAATCTTATCTTTAAAGACTTTGCAGCCTGTCACACCACATTGATAGTCCTTGTTTACAATCACAACACTACACTGCCACTTCAAATTAGGGCTGTCAATATTTTCTTAAAGCAAATTAATCATGTGACCAAGTTTGACCCTAATGGCTTCCCATAATCGCAGCACGGCTACCCGGCTGTGTATGATAATGACTTGTTTAACACGAATAATAAGATAGATAATGAGAAAACATCACAGGTGTGCTGAAATGAAGTTTTATTATAAAAAGTTTCTAGATTTACGTTTGGATAAAACCAAAGTTGCGTGCCCGAGCTACCTTAAAGGGGAACTACTTATACTAGAACACATTAAACATATGATGTGGGAGTGGTGGCTCGGATGGCTAACGATCTAGGTTGTTGATTTTCGGATCCCAGGTTCGAGCCGTGCTGTCGGTGGGTTGCCACACCCCATACTATGAACCCACTCATTTAAGAGACTTTAATTTAACACATGTTATTGTTGTGGAAATATTATAAAACTTCATAATGTGCTTAGACCCTAATTCATGCATTTCTTTGTATTAACATTGCACGTTTATAACACAAGTTAATCTGACTATTTCCTAATCATACAGACTATGTCTGTGATTAACTAGTTAAAAATCTTTAATCTATCATCAGCCCTAGTTTAAACCTATTTAAATTTCAGACTTGCTAGTGTTTAGTACAACATCAGGTTTTTTTTTTTTCAGTCGTCATGCTTTTATGGTGCTTACTCAGCCTACTTTTCCCCATTAACCTTTCCTTGCGAGCTTCTATATTCATATTGCACTCTGTCATGCCCTGTCTGTATAAACACGATGTATGTCATGGCATGCATGTTACTGCATCTCACTGTGGATTGTACATTGCATATGATTGTCATGGCAATAAAGAGTGACTTGAACTACTTGAACTGGAAATGTTACAGAAAAACATCTATGTAAAGGAAAGAAATATATTAAGGAATAGTTTTTCAGAGAAAAATAAAAAAGATGAATGAATGCTGTGTGTGTCTGAGATTACATAACTGCTTACCAAGCAGTTTTCTTATAAATAAGCGGTATAAAAAAAAATGAATACATTTATATTGACAGTTTAGAGCTGTTTAATGCAGTTTATAGACGTCTCTCGTTAATGTCATTCAAATAAGATAATCAATAGGTTCAACTATTAGTCAAAATGTACTGCTTCAAATATAGCCTAGAGTAGATCACCATGCTATCTACGAGAACTATACAACACCCCAAAATCTCTGAATAAACCAATAACATGCCAGCACGGGCACCTGCCTCATGCCCTCATATCCCTGCCTGTAGCCTGTTGCATGCTGTACTATATTTACAGTGCTAACAAGTCAGGAATCTATCCCAGCCAGGTGACAGATAACATAATATTACTCGCTAGGCATGAGAGTTTCATGTTTCTCACACAGGCCACGGGAGTTTGCCTCTAGGGGGCTTATGTTATCTATAGTATATTCAGTATATTAACTGGCTTTCTATCCTTGGAGACACAACCTCATCAATTGTTCCACTTCACCACCTCTGTTCTTTTCCTGCCTAATGGCAGTGTCATTCCTAGTCTCACTAGCGTATTCATACAAAGACAAGGCTGGCTCACAATCAGACGTTTTGTGTGCTAATCCCTTTTCAATTTAGTGCTATGAATTTTATTATGTAAGTAAAACCGTAATGATTTGTATCGAGTTCATAATGAATAAATCATGCCAGGGTAAATGACTTAAAAGGCTGCCCCCTCGTGACTCCCACTAGAGCTACTGTATATACTGTAGGTGGATAACAGCCTTTGGGGTGGCACGGTGGCGCAGTGCTTAGCACTGTCGCCTCGCCTTTCACCTCCATGGTGGTGATTGGCACCCCATCCGGGGTGTAAAAGTCTCCTGGGATAGGATCCAGGTCCCCCGCGACCCTGTATACAGTAGTTGATGAGTGAGTGAGTTCTTAACCCAGGTTCAGGTCTGGGTGCATTGTCTCTGTGCACAAAACTGTATATATAAAATATATGCTGCATATATGTGCAAAATGTGCCAATAAGATATTCGTACTACTAATCGTCATTATCATCATCAGAATCACCCTAATGATGCATGATGAGTGTTATGGTGAAGCGTTCGCAAACTTTTGGCCTTGAATTATGTGTTATTTAACAGGCTACATTTCTTCATTTACTCCGAAACTCCTGTCTGTCTTCTAAATCGCTCACTCACTGCCTTTTCCTCTGACTTCATCGACTCCTTCTTATCTTTTTGTCTGCTTTCTGCTTCAGCATGGACGGCCAGAGTTTTCATGGGAGGGAATCAATGTGAGTGAGTAGTGTGACAAACAAACAGAATTTGTCCACGTCTAGGTTCTCTTTCTCTACCGCATTTCGCTTTCGGCTTTACTAACTATATATATGTATGTATGTATGTGTGTGTGTGTGTGTGTGTGTGTGTGTATTTCATAAACATAAGAATCATTCATTTGCAAAAAAAAATATACATATATTTTAATGGAAAATAGATAAAAGGTTAGATTAGATTAGATTACATTAGATCAGATTAGATTAGATTAGATTAGATTCAACTTTATAGTCATTGTGTAAAGTACATGTACAATGTCAATAAAATGCAGATTACATCTAACCAAAGCACATAAATGGCGTATTTACAATAAATAACATATTATGAGGGTTGCATATGCTGGTTTATGGGTGTATTTATTATTTACAGAAGGT
>JAOVVA010019546.1:0-16436 GCA_028565275.1 Leiocassis micropogon
GGGGGGCTTCTTAAAATAGAAAAACAAAATGCATTCAACAAATCAAACAGATTGCTAGCCATGAATCTGCCCCTTTACTTTATGTTTTCAAGTTTTATGGACCTTTAATTCACTCACTACTCGTTAACCACACTCGATCCTGAACTTTACTCCTCTTTAAATCAGTAGCTTCACTTCGTACTCTTAAATCAGACCCTTAAATGTCCACTCATCTCTCCCCAAGCTATTCATAGAGCAGATCTGTCCTTCATACCAATCAGACCTCGCGCCAAACCCAATGTTTACAGCTCATTAAACGCCCACTGAACAAATCTTCCACATCCTGCCAATCAGCTTCCAGTCAACTAATCCAATTATTTACCCCCCTCTAGTCCAATATTTTGCTTCCTTTTAATCCGATCATTTACTTTCTACTTATCAGTTATTACTTTCTTGTAATAATAATATCCATAATTCAGCGTCCTCACTAAATCCAAGCTGCTTTGCTTCCAGCTCAGTCAGCTGCTAGGCCTTCCACAACATGACCCTTTAGTTCCCAGTAATTCTCACTTCCCACAAATTCAACTTCTTGCTTCACGCTATTTAAAAAAAAAAAAAGAGGCAGTTTTGTCATGTGAGACTGATGTGGAAAAAAAAAAAAATTCACATCAGTCCTCTCAATTGTTGAAAATGAGATTCATCCCTTTAAATAATTTAATCATTCACTTGCTGCTAATTCAGTCTGAATTTACTGATTTACTCTCACTAATATGACTATTCACCTCTCATGACATCATTCTTCACCTTTTGCTAGAATGGGACTCTCTGAAGATTATAGTGTGTTTATTTAATCAGTTTGACCTGGAGGTCTGACTCTCATGAGTGTGACACGATCTCTGCATGTTAATGTAAGCCAGAAAAGAAAATCCTAGAAGAACTGAATGAATATTAAAGGCAAAATGGTGCGAATGGAAATCCATCTTTAGTATTTGTGTGTGTGTGTGTGTGTGTGTGTGTGTGTGTGTGTGTAACGTTTCTATTTTTTTATGGGGGAAAAAGTGAAAGGTAAAAATATGTGTTGTGGTGCGTGTGTGTTCCATCTTTACTTCTTAAAGGGGGCCAAATGCCCTTACAAGAACAATATAACACTTTTGACATTGTGGGGACCAGCAAAATGGGGACCAACCACACCTGCGGCCTGAAAAAGCTAAAAGAGCAAAACATGTTTCTATTTTAGTTATTTTGTCATAACATAATACTTCTTAGTTGCATTCACATGGTGTCAGTTAAACGTCCTCACAAGTATAACAAAATATTTGTGTGTGTGTGTGTGTGTGTGTGTGTGTGTTTCCCAACTGGGAATTTCTACCAAACAGCTTTGACTGAATTTTCTTAAAAGTGATGACTCATCAAAAACACACACACACACACACACACACCCACACACACCACATGCACACCCACAACACTATCTACTAAGAACACATGTTTTCTCTTTCCAGTGTGTACACCAAGTCCAATGTGTGTGTTATCCTAAGCAGTGCATTCTTCGAAACATTGAACATTCGTATACTCATGGAATAACAAAATATGAAATGGAAATCCCACACATTCCATTATCCAAACATATACCCAAACACATCCTGAGGTCATTTTTGTCACACCCTGATGTAATACACACACTTATTATTTTTCCTTAACATGGTAAAGATGAGCTGTCAACATCAGGGATAGAAAAGGGTGTCACTGTTGGGGTGTGTGTGTGTGTTGTCCTATTGGACCAAATATATTAACCACCATGAGCTTTAACGACAGGGTCGGTTAGCAATAAGGAAAGTGTTACACCCTGTCTCTCTCACTCACACACAAACACACACATGGACACACAAAAGGATTCGTGTTAACTGATGGGTGAGGCTGCAGAAACAAGCCTGTGGCTCATACCACAAAATAATTCTGTTAAACCATCACGCACATGTAACACACCCTTGTTGAGGGGTCCACAAATCGAAAACTCATCAGCTGGCCCACCAAGTAAACAACAATCTCCAATCTGCTGAGTCTCGTAATTCTGTTGCCCAAAACCCCAGACCTTATTACAATCCTGTTACCTGCTCTCAGTTTTTTTGGAACTCTTCATGCTTTAAGTTCTTGCTTGGCACCTCAAGTATCAGGGCTCTTATTCCTCATCTGATCATGCTGGACATCTCATACTGTAAATATATTCACTATTTTTTGTCTTTACTCTTTTACACCTGTATATTGATTAATATTCCCACTTTCACTTGAAATCCAGGATCCAGATTTCTGCAAAGCTGCTTTATGACAAAAGTGCAACAAAAATATAATACAGCAATAAGATGCATCTACACGATACTTTTTAGTGAAAAAAAAACAACCTGTGACAAGTCATTTCACTGTCCTCTAGATATCTCTCCATGTATTGTTTTAAAAGCACAGAACGATCAAGACAATTGGTAAATTCATGGTGGCTACAACTAAGAATCCTAAGATGATGTTTGTGTCAGATCAGTACTGGGTTTTGGCTAGCACCCAGAGCTTTAAAATTAATTTCAGATAAACATTCAAATATATGCACTTTTAAATATTTTTAAGCAAATCAAACAGGTCCACATATTTACTTAATTATCTCCAAACTCAAATGTCTCTAAATATGGCCCAACTCAAATATGTCCAGTTATCTCCAACTTCAAGTGTGTCCAAACTCACAGATCTCCAAAATCTTCAAACTCAAACACCTCAAAAAAACATCAAACTCAAATCTCTCCAAACTAAAAATTCAATAATTCTCCAAAGTAAATTCAAATATCTCCAAATCTATAAAGAATATCTCCAACCTCAAACATCTTCAATCTCTCTCGAATATGTCCGAATATCTCCAAACTTAAATAAGTCTAAACCCAAAAACCTCAAAACTCAAAGACATTAAAAAATAAAAGACCTACAATTTCGAACACCCCCGAATAACATCGAACAAATTTTTTCAAACTCAAATCTCTCCAAACTAATAATTAAATAATTCTCCAATCCAAATATCTCCAAATCAAAAGAATATCTCCAAACTCAAACATCTCCAAATAAATTCATACTCAAAAATCTTTAAACTCTCAAATATCTCTAAATCTATATAGAATCTCTCTAAACTCAATGGTCTTCAAATATCTCCAAACTTAAACTGTATCTCCTGGTAGCTTAAAATATATTTTAGATTTAGAAACCTTAATTCTACATTAAGCATTCTTTGTGTGTGTGGGGGGGGGGGACAGGGACATACCCAGGACACAGAAATACACTGTGAAATGGACAGCAATGCATCACAGGGCACCATGCACACAAACACATTCTCTCACTCTCACACACATACACACTTTTTCACACCTCATAGAAATTTGGCAATCTTCTTCGCCTGTTTTAGGAGGTGGAAGGAATCACGTTCAGACAGAGGGAGCGCTTCCAGAAAAAACAAAAAAGAAATCCTCTGTTGCGTAATGTCTCGTACTTGCTCACAAACAAGTCCAAACTCGGAACACCTTCAACATGTCCTTGTACATCGTTTTAGAAACTCGCACCTTTTTTAATCGCATGAAGACAAAGAATTTGTCACATATTTGGGACACTACAGAACAGTGTTTTTTTCTTTCCTTCAAATGTGTTAGGACCTAGTAGGAATGGGAATCACCAGTCACCTCCCGATACGTTATCACGATACCTCTGTGCTGGTTCAATTAAAAATTAAACAACACAATCTAACTTCAAATACAAGAGTTTAACATTTAACTGAGCAGCACATATCTCCGTCATCCCCTTTAGCAAAATAATTCACTCCTGCCACATGGGGAAAAAAATGTGTAAATAGTTCAGAGTGCACCACCTGTAGGACCATCAAGAAATGCAACGTCTTACTTCCTCAAACGCCACCAAAGTCTCAACACTCAACTTGACTGAGCGTGTGGGTTGAGTGGCTGCAAGCGTGCAAGAGTGTGTGGCTTCTAACACAAGCATGTGAGGCTTCTAACGTACGCGATTTTTTGACTTATTAGCGCTCGGGAATGGATTTGAGACACAGAGTTTGGAGATAAATCTAGATCTGAGGCCTTTAACGCATGATTTTCGATATGGTATTTTGATCATTTTTAAATGTGTTTCTGTTGTGCCATTCAGAAGCTTATGTGCTCGATACTAAATAGTTTATATCTGAGGCTGATCAGCCGATCACAAACAATCAAACTGAAAACCAGCCAATTATGGTTACTGGCTGATCGACCACTTCATCTCTATTATAAAGGTAAAAATACTTTGGTACTTCAGCATACAGCATTTTAGCCTTAAGGACTGAAATTTTGCAAGAAATTTTCTTCGACATGCAAAGCATTTTCCGCATACGAGCTACCGAACAAAGCCAAACCAAGCGCCAGCTAAGATGCGTGTACAAAGGAGCCGTTCAAAACTTTTTTGCGTCAGGGGAAAGCCAAGCGAAGTGAGTTTACATATATTTTATTTTTTGTGGGGTGTTTTTTTTTTTTTTGCATTTTTGTGCAAGATTTAGAGAAGACACAGCGCCATTGGTCCTCAGAATGTTAGCAATGATGGTAGCAGATGAAAAGGGAGACACTTTCAGTTTCGTTTTTTAAAGCAGCCAGTCCCAAGAGGAATCATAAATTAGGGTTAAGTGTGGTTTAATGTCTTTTCATTTCATATTTTACATGTCCTTTCTAAATGTACTGATTATGATGTAAATATAAACTATGATGTAAATTTGTATCTTTGGGTGGCTGGAACAGATTATCTGAATTTGCATTATTTTCTATGGGAAAATGCATTTCACAATACAAAATTTTACCTCTGGAATTCACCTCTCGAATAGAATTCGTATGCCGAGGTACCACAGAAAAATATCACCAGACAAAAGAATCATTAATCATAACTGAATCATCTAATCACTAATCATAACCCCCCCCCCCCCACACACACACATTTTACTTTTAATCTGCCTCTTTTTTATACAAAGCTATTATCTTTTAAATCCACAGTGGTCACGTGTCAAAGTAAAACAAATGTGACGTCAGAGCTGAACGTGGCGACAGTGAACAGTGAACAGGTGTAACCAGGATGAAGCACTGAACTCACCGTCTCGGCGCGTGCTCGCCGCGCCACGCGCGTAGGCACCTCGCGCACCGACCAACGGCAAACACACGAGCGCGAGCAGGCGCGCGGCCCGCCAGATCACCACCGCCGCCCGCGACCTCATGCGCGCGCGACGTGCCTCGCTCTCGAGCTTTGAAAAAGTTCCTCCTGACGCAACTTTGTTGCTGTGCCGGTTGTTATTCCTTCATCAGTTTTTACATAACGCGAGAGATCAGGTCCAGGAGCAGGTTCTGTGTGGGTCCAGGCACTGGCGTGCGCGCGCGGTGTAGCGCGTGTGTATGTATGGTCGCCTCTCACTCAACGCGACCGAGGAGGAAAAACTTTCAAAAACTTCAGACGCGTCATTACGTCATCCCGCATTATTATAATGATGATGATGATGATGCGGAGCCACCACGAATAGCGGACATTCCTCACGCGTGCAGACTGCTGGGAAGTGTTTGGGAGGGAAAGGAAACCGCGTGAGGTGTGTGTGTGTGTGTGTGTGTGTGTGTACAGCGCGGGGCCGCGACCTGCTCTCCAACTCTGTTTTGACTTTCACTCACACACACACACACAATGGAGGATTCGTTTTTTTAAGGAGGCAGTTTAACAGACATGGGGTGGGGAGTTAGTGTTTCCGGCTCTTTTCAGTCGATAATAAGCTTTTTTTTGTTGTTGCTGAAAACTGACACAAAATCCACACAACATAGGATAAAAGGATCCGTAGATAACTAATAATAACAACAACAACAACAACAATAATAATATTAATACTTACAAAAAAACACAATATTTAAAAAAAAAAAGAACACTGTAAAGGAGCACCAGAAGTAGAAACTGAATATGTTATTCCATCTGACTCACATAAGTGTAACATTCTAACAGCTTTGTAGTTGTTTGAAATTTTAGTTTCTATACATTTTTTTTTTTTTTTGTCTGTACTCGTGTTTTCAATGATATCTTCATGTTTCATACACTGGAAGACCCGAAAACAGTCTTTTTGTCTGTATGTCTGTCCAGCCAGATTTTGTCACAGTATCATGCAAAACTTGATGAACAGAAATGAATGAAACTTTTGCAGTACTTCGATATCTTCCTGAAGTTTAACCTGCACCATAAGTGAAACCAAATGTCGAGTAAAAGCGTTATGTGCCAGATTAAGTAATCTACTTTAAAATAAGATATTAATAATCTACTGTCTCAATGTAAACAAACACCTGCACCAATAGATATTAATGAGAAAAGATAAAGTGAATATTTTTACTGGGATTAGTTCATATTTACACTTTGTCTGAAATAACAGCGCTGACGTGGTATAAGTGAATTTTAACGTGCTGGAGTCGTTTTAAGACAAAACTTCATCTTTATCCGATCTACTTTTTCCATTTCTCATCTGTGATTCTCTGTCCGATTACCGAACAGGGAGTGTATTTGGACGCTGAATAAAGCAGTACAGTAAACAAGGCGTAAACATAAACTTTTCTAATATCCTCTCTTTCCCATTGATTATAATAAGATTCACAGTGGACAGTAGATTCAAAATCTTGCCATGAACTGGGTATATTTTTGTACAATTTCCTTATATTTAGCCACCAATCCAGTGGAAACCAATATCATATATTGTTGTCACACCAAACACAGTTTTGTAAAATTAAAGTTACAGGAGTCATCTTTGCTGCAAGCAGACATGTACGTTGGCATCAACCTGAAATAATACTATCAAAGATTACATTAAAGCTGAATAGCTTATTTTTAAGCTTTAACCTTTTAACTCTTGCTACATACTCTCAACGATGAGTACTTCAGATAGTACTTTCTACATATCTCATAATGTCATTTTTGAATACAAGAAACAAGGGTATACTATTGTTAAATTTACATTTATGAATAAAAAATGTAGCAATTATAAAGATTCTGTTTATTATAACATATTTACCCTCAATCTCCTCCTTGTAGTAAAAATTAATAAATAAATAAAAACATGAAAAATCAAAATCCAGGGAAAAGGCTTTGAATAAGAATATCTGACCAAAATGATTCAGTATAATCACACATCCAAAACAAATGCACAATAGTTTCAGGAACAGAGCTACAGAAAGAGCAGCTTTGTGTCGATATCATTTTTCAATTTCAAAGAAATAAAAGATTTGACAGCATAATATTTATATAATAATTAATATGAGACTTTTCTCATCTTTTTAATTAAAATACTGTATATGTATGAGGTATTATGTATAAGCCCCAACCTTTTGGGAAAGTAACTAATGCATGCTCAAAAAAGAGCTCTAGAAGTCACCATATAATGTGTGTTTTTTTATTATTATTATTATTATTATTTAATGAAGGCACTTACAACAGTATAGAGTTTTATCAGAACAGAAAATAATGAAGCAGTAGGAATGGCGATCACCAGAGAGCTACTGATACGATATTATAACAATACTTAGGAGATGATTCAATTTGTACACCAATTCTGTATGACAATTCTATAAATATCCATATTTGATATTAAGTAATTTGTGGCAAGTATTTTGTTCCTATCACACAGGATGCTGTGCTGTTTAAATAGTTTAGAGCAAACCACCTGTAGGATTATAGAGGAACAGAGGAACTTTTCCCCAATGCAAGCATATACAGTATAGAAAAGAAAAATGTAATTTAAAATTTTGTCATTTTTTTAAGTCAGTGGCAATACAAGATTTCACACATAAAATAATCATGATACAATTGTGATTAGTGATTGCTCACACGTAACAGTGGTGAATAGTATTTAGGCCCGAGCTGCCAAATCTCACGCATTGAGTGTGAGACTTACGTGATCAATCATCTTCTCACTTCCAATTTCTCACGCTTTCATATTCAAAACAATTGTCTGTGGAAGACGCCAGCAAACTCACTGAGCTCCAGCCTTTTTCTGCTGAGTCAGCTATAAATGCCTTTCATTTTAATGTCAAATCCCGTCATAGTTCCGGCGTGGACTCCCTACACACAAGAAACAGAAACAGGGCTTCACCATTTTTATTTTCTCCAAGTAAACAGAAAGAATATTTCTGTAGTCCGGTTGAAAGTAATACACATTTAGCGCTGTGTGAAGGCAAAGAAAGGGATAATAATTGGAACATAACAGTGCTGAACAGATCGACAATATAATAAAATAAATCGACATTCATAAACATTTACCGACAGCAGCAAAGTTACATACCAGTATTATGCAAAGAGGAAAATACCTGTGATTATTTACAGTGATATAAAAAGATATGCATAGAGTTTAATCATGTAGCGCTTTTGGCAGCACAAATGTCATACCAATAAAGCACCTTGGAATCTCTTTCTCTCTCTCTCTCTCTCTTTCTATCCTACATTTGGTAATGTCTTGATTTCCCTCTTGTTCTTCTGTTTCTGCATGACCGAAGTTTCCTCGCTGCTCTCATTCTCTTTGTTCCGCAGCTTCAGCATGACGGCTGCATTTCACATAAAATTGCGTGTGTTTTGTTGTATTCTCTATTAATCAGGTGTGTTATCCCCCTGAGTGTTCTTATGAATATAAATACTGATACATTGTTTTGTGTGTGATTAATCTCGAAGAAAATGTTGTCATTTTCTCTGTGCTGTGTATAAATAATTTTACTGTCCTCAGGGCCATCATAGTGTGTGTATGAAGTGAGACTGACTACCCAGGGCCCGAGTGATGGGAGGGCAAGAAAGGAAAGGGCCTAACGAGAGTGTTTATGTACCGGCCCAGAGTTCTGAGCTACGCCCCCTGCTGTCCTACATGGAGCTTCTGAAGAACATGTTGGTGATTTGGTTGGTGGGTGAGGTGGGCATTATTTCATTGTTTCTTTTGTGTGAATACGTACTTCAAATGTCTGTTGTAACAATTGGAATAAATACAGTCACATGCATCTGTTGTTTCACTTTAACACAGCAACGCTAAAATACGCAGCAGCTGATCCATGCAGGGTAAGGGGTACAGTGTTATACAAAATGGCTGGCGTTTGCATGTACTGTATGTGCAGAACAAGTGTTCTTAATTCCACATCAGAATCTGGTTCTGCTATTCTTATTGGTACTGGTTGTTGCATTCTACTTTTGTTTATCTTATGTCTACTTTGTTGATATTCTGTTTTTATTTTACTTTATTTATTTATTACTTCATTTCATTGCTTCTTATATTTTATTACACTCTTCACTCTTGGAGCAGTCTCTGGTACAATAATTTCCTCTGGGATTAATAAAGTTTTATATTATCTTATTTTATTTTCAGAATCTCACTCCAAGCTTTTCTGAAAAGTTGCCAGCCCTGGATTGGTCACTGGTAACAGTGGTGATTAGGGGATTGGTCGCTGGTAACAGTGGTGATTGGGGGATTGGTCGCTGGTAACAGTGGTGATTAGGGGATTGATCGCTGGTAACTGTGGTGATTAGGGGATTGGTCGCTGGTAACAGTGGTGATTAGGGGATTGATCGCTGGTAACAGTGGTGATTAGGGGATTGGTCGCTGGTAACTGTGGTGATTAGGGGATTGGTCGCTGGTAACTGTGGTGATTAGGGGATTGGTCGCTGGTAACAGTGGTGATTGGGGGATTGGTCACTGGTAACAGTGGTGATTAGGGGATTGATCGCTGGTAACAGTGGTGATTAGGGGATTGGTCGCTGGTAACAGTGGTGATTAGGGGATTGGTCACTGGTAACAGTGGTGATTAGGGGATTGGTCGCTGGTAACAGTGGTGATTAGGGGATTGGTCGCTGGTAACAGTGGTGATTAGGGGATTGGTCGCTGGTAACAGATCAACAATCAATGGTGATTAGAGATCAGTTTTTTGAACAGTGGTGATTAGTGATTGGTCACTTGTTACCATGGTGATTAGTGACTGAGCACTGGTAATAATAATGATTAGTGATTGGTCACTAGTAACAGTGGTGGTTAGTGATTGGTTACTGGTAATAATGGTGATTAGTGATTTGTCTTTTAGATTAGTGGTGATTAGTGATCTGTTTTTTTTTAACAGAGGTAGTTAGTGATTGCCGCTGGTAGCCATGGTGATTATCAATTGGTCACTGGTAGGAATAATGAAATCCACGAAAACACGCATCTAATCTTTTAAAAAATTATAAACCATCCCTGGCAACAAATTAAAGGTATAATATAGGTATCAAATAAAGGTAACAGAGTTGTCAGTTTTTTTCACTGCTTTTTTTTTTAAGATTAAACAGAAAGCTGGACATTACTCTTACTTCTTCTTTTTCCCCCACAGGGACTTACTTGAAATCCCGCCTGCCCAAAGGACTATCTTTATTTTTCTGAATCACCAAGTTTGCTGTCGGATTTCTCACCCACATCATGCACACAGCACTAACAGAGAGGCCATGCAGGTCTCCTAACGTCTCAGATATTTCTGTGGCTAACCTTCAGTGATTTCTCGGCAGGACGTGTTATAAGTTACAGCAGCAGGAAACGAGCGTTGAAACCACACCCTTCCCACTCCATAGTGCACTATTTTGGGAGGCTAGTCATTTTTCTAGTCGTGTCTAAAGGCCCAGTGGCGCCGCAGGAGGTTAAGGATTAACAATGATGGCGCAACTTTAGACACAGAACAGCTGCTCTGCCAGTTTCCTTCACTCTTTTTCTGTCTCTTTCAAGCTTTTTCTTCAGTGCTGTCTCCTCTCATCCTGTCTCACCTCATCTTTATATATATATACACTAGTCAGGCTGGGATATATTAGGCAGCAAGTGAACACTCGGTTCTTGAAGTTGAAAGCAGGAAAATGGGCAAGTGTAAGGATCTGACCCACTTTCACAAGCGCCAAATTTGTGATGTCTAGACGACTGGGTCAGAGAATCTCCATAACGGCAGGTTCTGTGGGGTGTTCGCTGTATGCCGTGGTTTGATCCTACAAAAGGATCTCCATAGAAGGACAACCGGTGACTTGATGTTCCTGGACACCGAAGGCCCAATGATGGCCTGTGAGGTCCGAAAAGCTACTGTAGCACAAATTGCTGGAAAAGTTCAAGCTGGCTCTGATAGAAAGGAGAAAGAACACACTGTGCACCAAAAGCTCTTACAATAGACAAATGAGCATCAGAACAAGACTATGGAACAATGGAAGAAGGTGGTCTGGTCTGATGAATCATATTATTTTTTACATCATGTGAACAATCTTGAGCATGTACAGTATCACTAGTTAATGTGTACATTCTCAACAGCAAACAACCTAAAAAGAAATGTGTATCCCAGATGTGCTTAGTAATCAAAATCTAAAAATAAAAGAATTCACGCTGTCCACATTATACGCTAACAGACTCTCCTTTCAGACTTATGAGACAGCGTTCTCACCACACAGCCGAGTACCAGGCTACTGTAACTGCCTCACGGAGCTGAAACCTCACCACTGCCTACAGCTTACATGCGTGTGTGTGTGTATGTGTGTGTGTTATTGTGTTGGGTTTGATTGACTTCACTGTGCTTCTGCCAAAAATGTCAAGAGTCTTAAAACACTTTATTAATCTTCATCACTCCTCCACTCACCTCTGTCTGTCTCTCACTCTGTCTGATCTATATGCAGGTAGCGATCAAGTGCCAAGTTAATGTGTGGTTAACGAACCTCAGCCGCAGTCCATACTGCAGCCAAGGACACACTCATACACACATACACGGCCAAGGACAAATCTGGTATGGAAGACACTGCTGTAATTCTGGCTTACGTTTATGGCATCATGTTTCACGCGACGTCAACCTGACAAACGATCGAAGCATCTCATGTGTGTTTCTGTGTGTGTGTGTGTGTGTGTGTGTGTTTGAGGGGGTAAGCCTGGGGAAGGGAAAGAGTGTGTTGGTGTGAGGTGGGGATTGGGGTGCTGTGGCGGTGGTTTGCTGCTATCCTTATCAGTTATGCAATATATTATAAAATTCAACAGCCACCGTCAATATCCTAGAGGCATGCGAACAGCCCGTGTCATTTGGGACCTCATGTTATGACAGAACTGTCTCTCCGTAACTGATGAATAAATTTGTTAAACAACTGGCTGTGGTGCTCTGGAAACAGAGCCTCTGGTGGACAGGTGAGGAATAAACACCGCAGCGTTTCTTATAATTTCTTATAATTAGTGTGTTCGTCACATTTCCTTGTCTTCAGTGTCGTTGAGTGTTCCTGTGTCAGAACAGCTCCCATTTTATTTTCTAAGGAATCTATAAATTGATGTCAAGTGAACTGTTCTCACATGGCTACGGTAAAGATTTGCACTTCACATAAAAGGTGCGTGCAGTTTGTTCTACTTAGATTTGAGCGCGTTGACGGGTGCATTTAGCTGCGCTTGATAACAGAAGGTACAGTAGGTCGCCGTTGTTTCTTGTAGTTTATCTCCTCTGGGTACTCTTGTCACACTTGTGGGCATTTATCTTACCTCACGACAAAAACTAGCTTTTTTGTTGGCATCTTAGCAAAGCAAGCAAACAGTACTGGTTGTGCAAAATCACGAAAGTCACCTCAAAGTCATCTCAAATTTGTAAAATAAGTCTGCAACTTCAACTGAAGAGTACTGTATGTTTCCATACTTGTAGGCATACTTTCATAGGTTTTGTTAAAAGTGCCTAGTTATGGGTGTCCGAGTGGCGCAGTTAAGTGTCATCCCCGTCATACGGAGATCGCGACTTCGATTCCCGGGTGATGCTGTAACCTCTCGCAGCCAGAGAGAGCTGATTGGCCGAGCTCTCTCAGAGGGGAGGGATGAGAGGTACTTGGTGCTCCCACATTAATCACGGCTCTACAGCCAATCAGGGGCGTCTGTGAGCTCACACAAGCGGAAGAAGCGGATAGCGCTGTCCTCCGAGTGTGTTATGCTATGAGTGAACAGTTTGAAAATATGCAGTCAGATGGTGTCACTGTTTTCGGAGAAAACATGTGATAATCTTCGGCCCTCCCCACTGAGTGGTATTAGTAGCCTGAATGTGGGAGTCCCCTAGTGACGGGGAGGAATTGGACACGACTAAATTAGGGAGAAAATCGGGGGATTAATCCAAAAAAAAATGTTAATTACTTAATTACCACTTATGTGTTGTCTAAACCGTGGATTAAATGTGATCTTCTCTGAACGTGTTCAGCACAAACAGCATTTTTACATGTCTCAGAAGATATATACTTCATCTTCAGCCTTCATCAACTTTTGGTAACTGATGTGTGATTGGGGAGAATTCAGTGAAAATGAAAACAGTAGTCTTATTTTTGCTAAGTTGCACAATTAATGAAATCTGTTCTCAGTTTGCTGATAAACTTGACAGAAGTGGTGGATTCGTGGCAGCTTGGTGTGTGTCAGTGTGGTGAAGGCCGACACTATAGACTGTATAAAAAGAACTGGACAAATCCTCCATGATGTCACCCATAGGTTTTCTGAAGAACTGTTTGGGCTCTAGTCGTCGCCATCTTGGCAGCAGCTGACTCAGATAAAACCTTGCTTAATCCATAAATTTTCAAGTCGGAAGAGCGAACGGAGCCTCGCTGTTGGTTAAAAGACACTTTCTTACCGTAGTAACCAGAAGCTAACTAGCTTAGCTGACATGCTATGGTGACTAATTTATATACTAAAAATACTTGGCATTTAATTGCCGTACGCCATTCATACCCTACACGTCATCCCAGGTCGACTCCTACATTTTTTGTGGTTAAACTACAGCGATTACAGTTAGCTAGTTAGCTAAAGTGTTGCCTTCTAGACATCTAGCTGTTTGACACCTGCAATGCGACTGTTACAAAAATTTGCTCTCCACTAATTATGTATTATTTTATGGGTTAATATCATTTTAACTGATGACATAAACATTTACAATTTACAATTGTCAGAAATGGAAGATCTAGCTATGTCTAACTGTTTTTTTCTTGTTTGTTTGTTTGTTTGTTTTGCACCAGGCTGCAAATATGTTTATTTCTGTTGTAAAGTTGGGGGTTTTAACATGGGGCTCTATGGGGATTGACTCACTTTTGGAGCCAGCCCCTAGTAGACATTTGAGAAACTGCATGTTTTGGCACTTTAGCATCATTAAAAACCTGAGGTTGCCCCTTGATCGGCACAGACACAGGCTCCCCAGCAGGAAGTTGGTCTGTCTCCCTAAATGTCTATGGTAAACAAATCATCATCTACAAACATCTACAAGAAGCAGAATGACAAGGATCAACAATCTGATTGGCTCCTCGCTGATACTCACTTGTCCACCAGGCCACTCTATTTTTATATTCCCAGTGAGCTGGTTGTGGGGCAAACCTTGGGGAGTACTGATGCACCACCAGCCATGTGTAGTTACAGAGCCCCACGTAGCCACACGATTGTTGCTGGTCCACAATGCAGTGGGTCCTGAAATGGCGCTGATCTTTCAGGACCCGCTCAGCAGGCCGCCAAGGAATGAAAGTGATCCTGTGCAATATAGATGGAAGGCAGACACCACAGCTTTTCTCACTGTACACTGGCATTCCTTTCCGGCAATGACTTCTCACACATTTTCAGTCAGTATAAACAATTAAATAATTTCAGCACCACAAGTCTGTTAAAAGGTTAATCAGGACCCCGTTGGATTTCTGGGTGTAGAGCATCATGTCTCTGGATAGGGATAAGGGAAGGCTGTGAGTCCCCTCCTGGCCAACAGTTCATTCCCCTACACAATTACGCTGGTACAGAGATGAACCGGACAGCTGAAGCTTTGTACTTTGTATTCTGGATCAGAAATGTGGCGCACAATAAACTGTGTCATCTTCAGTGTTTGGAAATTATAATAACATCTGGTTATTACGATATCTGATTGGATTATGAGTGCTAACTGTACATAATCACATTCCTGTGAGCACAAAGTGTTCTCACGGGAAAGCGGCTGTGTGTGTGTGTGTGTGTGTTTGGTTGTCAAATTAACTCCATTTAATCAGGTCTCACCTACTGCTGCCAGCCAAGAGACCTCTCTCTCTCTCTCTCGCTCTCATACACACACACCCACACACACACACACACACACAAACACCAACACATACTTACTCCTCTCACAATTTTAAATTGAATCTTCTCTGTCTCTCAGGCTCACTCTCTCTTATTGTCTTTCTCTTGTTCTTACACACTCTCTCACACTCTTTCTCCATGCTTTTTATCTCGATCATACTGTGTGTGTATATGTGTGTGCGTGCGTGTGTGTGTGTGCACATTGTGAGCTAATGAGTTTGTGGGTGATTAACTATGATTTTATTACTAAGTCATTTAAGTAACCCCAAATTAGCATATTTCCCAGACAGGATATTAGCCAAACAGGTGTGTGTGGGTGTGTATATGTGTGAACCTGTGGTACATGTACTGTATATTGTTGGCTGTGGTTTGATTTCACACACACACACACACCTTTTCTACGTAAAGTAGAAAAGTGCTGAAATGCAATTAGAGAAAATCAGAGAGACAGGGAAATATACTGTTGTAGCAGGGATGTTTGGTGGAAAATTAGTTTCTAAAGAAGAAGTTTTATAAATACTTTTTATATGGGTGGGGGGTGGCTTTGCTTTTTTTTGTTAGTGAAAAAATAAAAACTCAACAAAACTTTTATCCACTCTTCAAAAAGAGAATTTCCATGGTTACTGTGGAAGTGAAATGTGATGTTTTGAAAAGATTTGGGGGTGGGTGAACAAATATGCCCTCTAGGATGCCCTTACAGTGGAGAAATGTGTTGCAATGACTGGCCTTTAAAAAAATATGAAATGCCCTCTGGGTTGCCGCAATGTGCAAGAAAGCATGATAAAGTGCCCTCAAGGTTTTTTTTTTATGTATAAGCAAGAATGATAAAGTGCACTAATGTGTTCTCTTTAAAGTGAGGAAAATCTGAATTTAAGTTATACAGAACTAACCACACCACATCAGAACCTAGAATACTTTACTCCCCTTGAAGAGAGTGAACTAATTTCACTCATCTCTTTTCCAAAATCGTCAACCTGTGTATTAGATCCTATACCGACACATTTTCTCAAGCAGGTAGTACCAGCAATAACAGAACCCCTGTTAAAAATAATTAACTTTTCACTCAGCAGTGGGTATGTTCCCGAATCCTTTAAATTAGCAGTTATTAAACCGATAATTAAGAAACCTGACCTTGACCCTTGTCAGCTGTCCAATTACAGGCCGATATCAAACCTCCCCTTCATCTCTGAGATTCTGGAAAAGATAGTAGCACAGCAACTATGTTTATATACATAGAAATGGTATAAACGAACTGTATTAGTCAGGATTTAGGCCTCATCACAGCACAGAGACAGCACTTGTTAAAGTAGTAAATGACCTCCTATTGGCCTCTGAT
>JAOVVA010019675.1:0-16424 GCA_028565275.1 Leiocassis micropogon
TCACCCTTGGCTTGCTCATCAGAGACATTTCATTCATTCATCTCATTATTATCTAGACACATTTTTCTCACACATAAATTGTGAATTATTATTATTATTTTTAATTGAAATTCTAAAATTAATTTCTTTAATTTTTGTGAAGCTGCTTTGAGACAATGACCATTGTTAAAAGCGCTATATAAATAAAATTGAATGAATTATCCTACAAAGAGAGCTTTTATATAAAGGAGTACATAAAGGTGAGGTACAGACATACACAGGAATGGAGTAGTGAAACACAAAGTGGAGTTTTCACATGCAGGGATGAAGTAGTAACGCATAGGAAACAGCACACTCATCACACTCAGAGACAAAAGTGGAGTTGTTTTGCATGTACTACTAACACCATAACACTCCTGATTACACTCTACACTATACTAACATTATACCACTATAAATAGCAATGTATGAACTATACTAACACTAGAGATAACAACACCAGCATAGATACTGGACTTTAGGGTCTGATTTATGCTTGTGTGCTTGTGAGTGTTTATCTGTTATAGTGAGATGCTTTTCCCCTTCAGAGCATACTCATACACTGGAAACATCACACAAGAGAGATGTCTTGACCCTCTGTGGCTACCCTGATAGGTTACAGAAGACAGCACAATCATACACAGGATACATCATATACACACAGAGTAGAGAAGCTTTGACCTGCTGGAACATATTTAGTACACAGGAAACGGCATACACACACACAGGTGATACACTTTGTCTTTCTGGGCCACCAGAAGCTTTCTAATAATAAGTAATAGCTGTTTCCTGCTGTTTTGTTGGGTTACTGAGGACTCTTGAAAAATTATTATGTTTTTTTTTTAAGTACTGGCTATAGCTGCTGTGTTCTGTTGTTGCTGATGCTTATGATGGTCACAGAAGTTTTTATTGCAGTATTTCTTTGTTTAACATGTTGGAAGCAGACAAAGAAGCAGAATTGTAGCTGAACCCCTTACATTTAATTTGCACAGACATTAAAAAAAAGAACAGTGGCAAATTAAATTACCCCATTTTTCCGTGTAATCCTCTGGAGCTGGATGACTTGTAGCTAAAAGAAATAACAGGAAAACTTTATTACCAAAGGCACCATATGGAACTCAATACAGGCTGTGTTTTATTTCTTTTTCTTTTACATCCTTTTGTTTTATATCCTGAAGCTTGAATACATACAGACTTGTATATAATCCAGATTCCAACATTAGAAATAAATTCAATAATATATTTTGTCCCTCGGTGAAAATCACACTCTCCTTGGGCTTCAAGTAGAATGTGAGCAATGTGACCTCCTCCCTATAAAGGTGCTTCGCGCGCAGCTCGCTTTCTTTAAAGAGAAACCACGAGCCGCGGCGCATTCCTGGGGGTCACGCGCGGGTCTGGCAAAGAGAGTCCCCCCCTCCTTTCTCTCACACTCTCACCGGATAGGGAAGTTTCTCCGTCCACTTCGCAAGTGCGCAGGAGAGACTTCCTCTCTCGCTTCTGCAGAAATGAAAGTAGCCACCTTAGAACGCTCATCTATCAAAGACAGAGTTTAAGGAGCTCCTTGAAGTAATAACTCATGCAGTCGAGCAGCTGCATATTGACTGGCCGCAGGAGCAAAGTTTCCCCAAGCACTCTAAATTAGACAACAGATTTCTGTTGGGTGGCCAGGGGGCGGAGCCTCAACAACGCTCTTTCCCTTTCTTTGGCGACCTCCATGAGGAGTTGACTTGCTCTTGGAGCAAGCCCTATTCATCCTGCGTTTTCGTGCCATGGACTTCGATTTTTATTCGAATATTGTTGATGCGGAAGCATGGGCCCATGATGGCCCAGATAGAAGAGACGCTTGCGGGCTTTCTCTCTCTCTCCTGGGACATCATCCTCCCTGAAAAAGCCAACACTTCCCTCCAAGCCATGTAGACTTTCATCTACCCATATGGGAAAAGCTTTTCAGGCAGCAGGTCAGGCTGGTGCTTTACTGCACACCATGGTTGTCTTGCAAGCGTACCAGGCCGATCTGCTAAAAGACTTGAGCACTGGCGGCACCATGTATGATAGTGCGTTTCTAGAATTACGCCAAGCTACAGACCTGTCTCTTCGCGCAACCAAGCAGACGGCCGGTGCTATAGGCCATTCTATGGCTACACTGATTTCCGCAAAGAGGCACCTGTAGCTAAACCTTATCTCACCCTCTGGCCTGTTTGGTTCCAGGTTTACGGAGGCTTTACCCCTTGTAAAGACTGGGGTAGAGAAGTAAAGCGTAAAGAAGGGCTCGCCGCCATTCGCAAGCTGCCTCAATGAGGTCAGACCGGCGCACTGTCTTCTTTACTAAGAAGAAGTCCTGAGGCTCATGCGCCCAGGACCATGGTGGTGGCTTTACGGGCCACCACCAAGCGGTTCTTTTTGAGAACCGCTATCTCAAAAAGTACAGGTTCAAAATGTTGACTGTCAAAATCATTGTTTCACAAATCCAACCAAGGGATTGATTTGTGACAATAGATCTAAAGGAAGCATATTTTCACATAGAAATTTTGCCACAACACAGGAAGTTCCTGAAGTTCGTTTTCGGGGGCAAGGCTTACCAGTATCGGGTTCTTCCATTTGGTCTAGCTCTTTTACCCTGCACATATACAAAATGCATGCATGCAGTCCTGGCTCCCTTGCGACTAAGGGGCATCCGTATTGTGAATTACATAGACGACTGGCTGATTCTGGCCCAGTCCCACGAGCTAGCACTTCGACATCGGGATGTCGTCCATCTTCGTTCTTTAGGATTGAGACTCAACATCATTGAATCCCGTGCTCTTTCCGGTTCAGAGGACAACATACTTGGGTGTCACATGGGATCCGATCAATATGCGGGCACAGCTGTATCCTGCTCATGTCGAATCTATTCTCAACACCCTAAAGGAAATCAAGCTAGACCAGAGAGTGACTGTTCGTCACTTTCAGACATCTTTAGGCCTCATGGCAGCTGCATCCATGGTGATATATTTGGGCCTTCTGCACATGAGAGCATTTCAGCCAGGGGATTTCACTCAAGGGCCAATCCCTGAAGGCAAATAAGGGTGATGCGCCAAGGGCTTCGGAGCTTCAGGGCAGGAAAGACTTCACTTAATGTGTCCAGTATGTGCTCTTCAGATTTACGTCCACCGCACTAGCCAGTGGCGTAAGTCAGAGCAGCTTTTTATATTCTATGGGGGCCACAACCGAGGGGCTGCCACCACTACACAAACGTTGTCACACTGGGTGAGATGATATTGCCCTAGCCTATGAGGCGCGTGGTCACACTTTGCCTCTAGGAATCAGGGCTCATTCGACCAGGGGGATTGTCTCATCTATTGTGCTGGCAAGTGGTGTTCCCCTGCAGCAAGTGTGTGATGCGGCAGGTTGGTCCTCTACGCACACATTTGTCAGATTTTACAGTCTGGATGTTCATGCTACTCCGGGCTCAGGAGTCCTTAAGTCAGCCTCCCAGAGATAGCTCTGAGACCTCCTTGGACGTTCTTTTAGACAAAATTGATTTGAGGAATGTATCCGGTTCACTCCTATTTATAACCTGCACATGCGCTTTATCAGATGACATCACCTGACCGAGGTTATATATGCCAAGATTTGGCGTGTTTGATACACACATGCTTCACAACCGGCAACACAGAAAGATGTTCCCATAGCGTTTTCACGCAGAATATCGTTCCCGCTTTTTTCAGGGAAAAGGTTTACAGCAAAGTAACCCGAGACGCTCTCTACTGTGCAGCGGTAGACACCAGCAGTTTCTCTGGGATGTTGTTCCTCCTGAGAACCCTCAAGAAGTAGAGTCTCTTTTGGGCCTTTTTCACTACCTCTGCAGTGTGTGTCCCTCAGGTCAGGTGCTCGCTGATGGTCACTCCCAGGAAGCGGAAGTATTAGACCCTCTCCACACAGTCCTTGTTGATAATGAGTGGTTGGATGTTGTCTGCCTTTTTCCTAAAGTCCACGATGAGCTCCTTAGTCTTTGCTGTGTTGATGAGCAAGTCGTTTTGCAGACCTTGGTGTGATTATGGATTTCAGCCTTTCATTTGTAGCACATGTAGATATTATTACCAGGATAGCATTCTTTCACCTCATAAATATTGCCAAGATAAGAAATATATCGTCACCAAATGATGCAGAAAAACTAGTTCATGCTTTTATCACCTCTAGGTTGGATTATTGTAACGCCTTACTTTCTGGTTGTTCAAGAGGGTGCTTAAACAAGCTTCAGTTAGTCCAGAATGCAGCAGCGAGTGTCCTCACTTGAACCAGAAGATACAGGCACATCACCCCTATCTTATTCACATTGCATTGGCTTCCTGTGAAATTTTGCATCCATTTTAAAATACTACTCTTGACGTATAAAGCATTAAATGGTCTCGCGCCGCAGTATCTGAGTAAACTGCTAGTGTCTTACGATCCACCATGCCTACTTTGATCAAAGGATGCAGGCTGCTTGTCAGTACCGCGTATTATGAAAACTACAGCTGGGGGCAGAGCCTTTCCTTACAAAGCCCCAAAGTTATGGAATAGTCTTCCAAAAAGTGTTTGGGACTCAGACACAGTCTCAGTGTTTAAGTCTAGGCTAAAAATCTATTTATTTAGCCAAGCATTTTTGTAAATAAAATTGCCTTAAGTAAAGGAGCAGATCTGGGGGACTAATGGACGTAGAGTATTAGGCGAACTGGTATGTTTAGATACTGTCTTCCTCACTCTCATTGCTTACTCAGGTTTGTTGACGTTGAGGTGATTGTTTGCTTTACAGCTCAGAAAGCCCTTATGTCTGTTTCCTAAATATTCCTGCACTAAATATACATTCACCTTATACATTGTTCAACTGTGACCATACCTAACTGCAGTCTCTCCAGCTCTTTTGCTCTCTCCTCTCTCTCCCTCTCTCATTTTTCCTCTACCTATCTCTCTGTTGAGCTATACATGTTGCTCCTGAGCTGCCAGTGATCCAGACCTTCTCTGCCCTCTGGACCTGTCTAACTTGTCCTGGAGTCCTGCTTCTTGTTGGAGATCTTATCACATGGATGCCCCATGTGGTCTGCCTGGGATGCGTGTGGCGACTGGGGATGGTTCCACTTTTCCATGAAGACTGTCCTGTCCTCGACTGATGCAGACAGCTGTTCTCTGAAGACCTGTGACTTTAGTCGCTTAATAGTTCAGGACTGGAATTTCTTACAGTCTACCTGAGCCTCCAGGAACAAACTGGACTTTAATTTTACACATCTCTTATACTGAACTTACAGTCTCACATAGTATTATGCAGATCAATCCAAAACGCAAATGATGATGGGTTCCCTGTTGAGTCTGGGTTCTCTCAAGATTTCTTTCTATTACTATCTCAGGGAGTTTTTCCTTGCCTCTGTTGCCATCATCCTTGGCTTGTTCATCAGGGACAATCATATAATTTTGATTTATACACATTTACATTTCATACAAACTTAATTCTTTTGATAGTGTAAAGCTGCTTTGCGACAATGTAAATTGTTAAAAGGGCTATACAAATAAAATTGAATTGAATTGAGTTATTCCTACACCACACTGTCAATTACTCCACCTTGTCCCTGTAGGCAGATGAGCCCTATGACAGTTGTATCATCAGTGAACTTAACAATGGTGTTACTGTGGTGGGCAGGAATGCAATTGTGGGTGTAGGGGGTATAAAGCAGGCAATAGCTGAGTTAGCACACAGCCATGTGGGGAGTCAGTGCTGAGGCTGATGGGTGTGGAGTAGTGGGGGCTCACTCTAACCCTCTGAGTGCGGTCACTCAGGAAGTCCTTTATCCAAAGACAGGTGGAGTGTGGAAGTCCTATGTCTGACAGTTTGGTCACCAGTGTGTGGAGGAGAATAGTATTGAATGCAGAGCTGAAGTCTATGAAGAGCAGTCCTTCAGCACGTGCCCTGAGATGCCGTCAGGTCCAGCTGCCCTCCGTGGGTTAACAGTCTGCAGCGTGCGTCTCACCTACTGTGTTGGGGTTGTTGGTTTCTGGATTGGGTCTGGTTGTCCCTGGAGGTCCACCTCAATCCGGCCAAGGTACTGACTGAGTTCCTACACCAGCAATAGATCACCTCCCACAGCTCTGGTACTGGTCCTATAGCTGGTCATATGCTGGACACCCATCCACACCTGCTTTCTGTTATTGCTGTCCAGATGTTACTCAATCTTCCTCTTATAATCTGATTTGGCCTCTTGCTGAAGAGGGCCTTATCAACAGACCTGAAGGCAGTATTTCTGTCTTTCAGCAGCCTCTGGAATTCTCTGGTCATCCAGGGCGTCTAATTAGGGTAAACGCAAATATGTTTATCCTCTGTGACAATGTCTGTGCAGTTCTTAATATAACACATTACACGGTCACTAAAAACCTCCAGGTCTGGGTGTTCAAAAATGTCCCAGTCCTGCTGAAACAGTCCTGCAGTTGCTGAGAGGCTCCGTCTGGCCAAGTTTTAACTGTCCTTGTGGTGTTAGGGGCTTTATTTCTGAGTGGAATGTAGGCCGGGATTAAAAAAACAGTTATACATGGTCAAAGTAGATCAAGTGTTGTTGCGGTGTAGCCCTGTAGACCTGTTTAATGTTTGTGTAGACTTTATCCAATGTGTTAGCTCCTCTGATAGCACACTTGACATGTTGATGGAATTTAGGGAGCACAGCTTCAAAAATGTGCTCCACTATTAAAAAAAAATGTTTTTTTTTGATGATTAACATTTTTACACAAAAATACATGTCCAACATTAAGCAAAGACCACATTAGATACATACAACAGACTGGCGTCTACAAATGAGAGCGTATTAATGCCCTCCTATTATGTCAATTGGTAACTGTGGGAACACTTTCTGAAGGCACAGTACTAACACTGTAACATAATAAACAGGATCATGATCGTGGTCAATAGTAAAAGTGGTGGACAAAGCCATGAGCTGATTGAAGAGAACCTTCCTCTTCCGGAGCAGGGAAAAAGGGTGGTTGTTCTCTTAAACAGCAGTGGAAGGGGGACATGCTGATTCTTAGAGAACTTTAGGGCCGTTTAATGAGTTATGAGGGTTAGGTTAGTGACTGGAGCATGGAGGAGAGGCAGCTGGCTTCGTTAACATGCAGTTCATGGTGGATTGTGACAAATAACTGTGTCACTGCAGATAAAATTTCACTCAAATAAAGCTATAAACATTTCTTAACATTGAGAAATAATAGAAAACATTAAATGTAATATATATATATATATTAAAATATATAATATTAAACAGAAATAAATAGAGAAAATTATATAATATAGTAAATATAATATTACTATAGATACAAATAAATGTACTAAACATTGTATGTCTGAATAATTTACTTACATTCTAACTTGCCTGAGGCAGTAGCAGTAGAAGGTTTGCTAGGCCCTGGTTCAAACAATAAAATAATAAAATTAAAAAAAAAGAAATCACATACTGGTAACAACAATTTCTTAAAGCATACAATACTAATACTTAAAAAAGGCTAAACCTTTAATATAATATTTAATATACTGTATGTACACCCCTCTTTTTAACTTTATGTTTTTGTATAAAAAAATGAATAACCTGATGATATCTGATGATAGTGGGTCTTAGTATTGGGTGAATATGTGACTTTTTTCATCATGTCATTATTTATTTAACAGAAATGAAAAAGGAGAAAAAGAGAAAAACATGCAGGCAATACTTAGTACACCCTTACTGCAGGTGCTGACACCTCTATATAAGCAGAAGTTTTGTCAGATTGCTGCTCTAAAATAATAAGAAGGGAAAAAAGCAGTTGTTGCTGCTGTACATCCATCTGGAGTGGGTTATAAAATCATTTCCATACAATTTGCATCCAAAATTGTACATTGCAAAGAATGGACCTCCAACATATACACCCCAAAGTCAATACAATGCCCAGAGAAATACAAAAACACAAGAGTTACATCTCAGAACCTACAAGCCTTACTGAGCAAGCCCATGACTGCACAAGAGAAAAAAGAGTGAACAAGTACAGTCTTTTTGGAGGGGGTCCCATGAAAAGCTTCTTCTGTCCAAAAAATAATGAAGCATGACTGAGGTTCACAAAACTGCATATGAAGAACGCACTAGACTTCTGAAACAATGTCCAATTAACAGATGAGACAAAAGTTGTTTTGGCATGAATGCCCAGCATCATGTTTTTCGAAACAAACAGCATTTCAGCAGAAACACCTCATACCCCTGACAACCACAGTAGTGGAAGGGTGATGACTTGGGCTTGTTTTTGCAGCCACAGGACCTCAGTATGTTGCAGTCATTGATTTAACCATAACCTCCTCTCAGAATACTTTTACCAGAGTATTTTAGACAAATGTAAGGCCATGTGTACAACAGCTAAAGTTTGTTTAAAATTGGGTCTTACAACAGGACCTACAAACAGAAGAGCACATCAACATCAAAATGGCTGAAAAATAAAAGAATCAAGGCTGCTGAATGGCCTAGTCAAGATTCCAACGCTACTGACATGCTGTGGTGAGCTGTGCAAAAGCAATCGCTCAAAAAACGTCAATAAACTGAAGCAATTGTCTCCTTTTATTTGTAACCCCATTGTTGTTAATTAAATAATAGTATGGTGAAAAAAAGTTACACATTGTTGTTTGTCCAAGGTTGTATTTGCCTAATCCTAAAACCCACTATGATCAGATTATTTTTATTATGTTTTTACACTTTATCTTCATCTTACTTGATAAAGAGTCATGACTAAGCCTGAGAGTCCTTGTCCAGAACATGGTTGACATTTTTAAATTGCTAGAACTTGCTAAATTTGTGTCCAGAGTTTGTCAACACTGTCAGACATTTCTAAAAAATACGTCAGGTAATCTTGTGGTCAACCAAAACTCCAAGTAACCCTTTATGACTCCCTGTTTGTTCTACAGTATAACCTGGTCAACTGCTCAGGTTCTTATATGTTTAATCTTTTTTTTTTCTTCTTTTTAACGGTGCACCATTGATGCTACTGTGATCACAACCATAAAATGTCAACTGTATGTCTTAAATTATATTAAATTTTGGTAGTTTTTAGTAAAATGTATGAATTTCAAGCACATTAAATATGTATCTAACAGATGATGGAAAATCAAACTGGTTACCACATGCATTTCAGAAGTTATCATGATGTGGAACTTTGTCAACTGCAGGGGCGTTTCTAGGATTTTCAGTTAAGGGGGGGCTCAGCCCCCATAGATGTTTAACACATATTTGGCTTGTTCAGAATCAGTACTCAAATGAGTCTTTTTGACCACACACCCTGTTTACCGTATAAACCTTTTTACAAGTACAATCATATAACTTTAAACTTACATTGATTAGCAATATAAACATACCTATGAGGCTGGACAATGGAATAAACCGTGTGGTGCCAAAAATGTCAAACATTTATCTGTTAATTCTTTGACAATACTGCTGCTTTTTGTTGGAAACTGGCAGACAAAAAAAAAAAGAAAAATAGTTTAATGCAATGACTTCAATCAATGTTGGGAACCCAGTGTTAATGTGCCTGAGAGGCTGCGCTTTCAGAGAACTCAACTGTAGAACTGAACAGAGAACTGGAGATGGAAGGTTTTTCAAGTTACATGGGAGTAGGTCTCCAAATGAGCAGCAGGGAAGAATAGAACATCTTTTTTTTCATGTAACTTGAAAAACCTTCCATCTACAGTTAAATATAAATATTAAAACTTATTTAATTTAGTGTTAACTTATCTAAATTAGTGTTTTAGCTACATAAATAAGACAGAAGGTTCTCTATTCAACCCATTAAAATTTCATAGCTACTAGGCTATTTATTCAAATTCATTAATATAGACAAACATTGTTTTAATGTAATTAAACAAAGCATCTTTTTAATGATTGATTTTTACCCGATTTTTCTCCCTAATTTAGTAGTGTCCAATTCCTCCCAGTCACTAGGGGGCTCCCACATTAAGCTTCTACTACCATTCAGTCGGGAGGGGATGCAGACTATTATGAGTTTCCTCCGACCCACGTCATATCACCGACCATCTTTTTGAACTGCTTGCTCACGCACCGTTGGGGTCAGAGTAACGCACTCGGAGGACAGCGCTATCCGCTCCCTCCACTTACGCGAGCTCACAGACACTCCTGATTGGCTTGTAGAGCCGTGATTAATGTGGGAGCGCGAGTACCTTTCATCCCTCCCATCTGAGAGAGCTCGGCCAATCAGCTCTCTCTAGACCTCTGGCTGCGAGAGTTCAGCATCACCCGGGAATCGAACCAGCGATTTCCAGATGATAGGGCGAGCACTTCACCACTGCGCCACTCGGAGGCACTCTTTTCATTTCTATTCATTAAAAAAAAAAAAACTTTTTCTAAATCAAAGTGTCAAAAACCCTACTCTTTAATAAATGTATTTTACGATTTGGGACATTATTTAATACAATACAATATTTATTACAAAGAGAAGGATTTTTCTATCTCTGTAAATCACACTGCTATGCAGTTAAACTGAGTGCACTAAATGCTTTCTGTCACTGTTTTTAATCATTTATGTGCAGAACTCTATGGTAGTTAATGCCATATACGCTGTGCAATGTTTTATATAGACAGTTAGGTTTTCCAATTAAAACAGTAATGGCATGATTGTTTTATAAAGTAGACTATGGGTTCATAGGGTATGTATTAAGGGCTTCATTATCACTAGAGGAAACAGCTGGTGTGATGAGGGTGAACAGCGAAGATTTAACTGATTAATCCCTCATGACATTTTGTAAACTGTATTTATGAGAAAGGACTGCACTGATGCAGATAGAACAATTTATCAAATAATACACACCTTGCGTTAATCCTCCCACTGTGATGGCGAATTGAAGAATTGAGGGGTCAGGGGTAGCTCAGTGGTTAAGGCATTGGACTACAGTTCAGAAGATCCCAGGTTCAAACCCCAAAACCACCAAGTTGCCACTGTTGGGCCCTTGAGCAAGGCCCTTAACCCTCAACTGCTCAGATGTGTAATGAGATAAAAAATATATATATATATTTATGGCTCTGGATAAGAGCGTCTGCCAAATGCCCAAATGTAAATGTAAGACGGCGCTAAAAGACGGGGAGGAGCCGAAGGAGACGAAGTCTACCGCCGCTTCCATATGAAATTTAAAGGATATCAGGATATCTATCTGACAATGTTGACTTATTATGTGACAGCGTTGACAAATACATCCAAATTGGGTTTTATTTCACTACTTAAATTTCCCCATTAATATTAATTTAGCTAATTTACCCTGCTTATGTTTACTACTGATGTTTATATGTAGCCGACATCTTATTGTGCAAACTGTATTTGTTTAATTGTATTAAATTATATATTTTTTGTATTAGTTAGAACTGTTCAGTCATTTATCATGTGTTAGATATGATTTAAAAACAACTACAGTAAAGGTTGATGGTGTATGGATCTGAATCACAGAAGAGGCTTGTAAACAGTCTCACAGAAAGTTAGAGCGCACAGAAAAAAATTATTAAAGGGCTTCTTTGGTTTCACTTGACACGCTACCAGTATTTAACACATTTAATACAGTTTAACCATAAGAAATAATAACTCAAATTATTCATTCCACTACCCAAAAAAATAAATACATAAAAATAATACTAAATATAAAGTCAAAAAATAACAAATTAACCTGCACTTTACCTAAACAAAAAGTAAAAATAAATTCCGACAGATAAGTGTTTGTGCTCTGTGTTTGTGCGCGTATGTGCTCTGTATGTGTGCGTGTGTGTTTGTGAAACACTCTCTCCCTCTTCTTGTCTTACACAGTAACCCTTCCTCCACTCTTATTTGTGCGGGACCACTTTCTTACACGCACACACACTAACGGAAACACTGGCTTATCAGAAAAAATAACAAGAAACATCTTTGACACTTGAGTGTCCACACACACTAATAGACTCGCTGCTGTAAAATAAAATTGAAACAAATTAACAGGCATTTTACCTTTGAAAAGAATCACAACAAAGCTGTGTGTGTGAAGGCAAGAGAAAGAGGGGTCTGTGAAGGTGAGAGGAGGAGGGGTGTGTGTGAAGGGGGCACAGTGTCCAATGACCTGCGCGCATGCACATAATGGAATCAATGCAGGCTGACACACAGAGAGAGAAAAAATTCATCTTTAACCTCTCTAATGTGACTTTCTTTTGCTTTATATGCACGCTGTATACACATGCATACACAAAATAAAAGAAGCTTTACACGCACACACGTGATCACAGTGTTATAGTCAACAGTACACGTGTGCACGAATGTTGCTTATACCAGTGAGAAACGCGCACCAAGACCGAGCAGAGAGTCGATTACCCACAATTCTGCAGCACAAGTGAGAGAAAAACCATTGGCTCAGTTGTGATCACATGACACTCGGTAACCGTAAACAAAGACTTGCTCATTTTTCAAGTCAAGAGTTAGTAAAAATTTTTGCTTGTCTTGCGGAACACTCGCAAACCGGGTTACTTGCAATCCGAGGTTCCACTATATACACACCCTGACAAAAGTCTTGTTGCCTATCCAATTTGTATGAACAACAAATAATAATTAGATTTTTAGTTGATCATTTTGAATCAGAAGTGGCTTATATGAAAGCCAAAGGCCTCTAGATTATGCTAATTTTACCAAAATAAAATTAAAATATTTAATTAGGAATTATTTAATCAGACTTTGCTTAGACAAATGTCTTGTCACTTAACAGAAATAATGTACAGTACAGAAGATAAAGTCGTGGTGCAGTGGAAAAATATTTAATATTGTGTATGACTCCCATGAGCTTGGAAGACTACAACCATACATCTCAGCAATGACTCAAATAACTTATTAATAAAGTCATCTGGAATGTCAAAGCATTTTTGCTGGACTGCCAGAGTTCATCAAGATTTTTTGGTTTCAGCTTCAATGCCTCCTCCTTCATCTTACCCCAGACATGCTCAATAATGTTCATGTTTGGTGACTGGGCTTGCCAATAATGCAGCACCTTGATCTTCTTTGCTTTCAAGAACTTTGATGTGGAGGCTGAAGTATAAGAAGAAGCGCCATCTTGCTGAAGAATTTGCCCTCTTTTGTGGTTTGGAATGTAATGGGCAGCAAGAATGTGTTGATACATCAGGCTGTTAATGTTGCCATTAACTCTTCAGGATTGTGTGTGCGAGAGATCTGCATGCAACCCCAAACCATGATTTTTCCTCCACTGAACTTGACTGTTTGCTGTGTGGTCCATGCGGGTTCCAATAGGTTTTCTGCAATATTTGCGATGGTTAGGATGCAGTTCAATAGATGATTCATCGGAAAAATCAACCTTCTGCCACTTTCCACAGTCCATCCTTCCTGCAAGCTGTGGCCCTTGGCAAATGCAACAATTTCCTTAGTTGTCTTCTCTTTAATGGTGGTTTTATGCACCAATTCGACCAGAGACCACTGCGTGAGAAAATTCGATAAGCTGTTCTTGTAGATAGAGGGGTTTCTGATGACCAGTTATTATGTAGCTCTGCTGCTCTCTGTAGAAGAGCAGTCAAACCAACATACGGTCCCCTTGAACATTTGTCTTACGGGGTCTGCCTGACCTGGTCATGAACTTCAGTATTTTCTTCGAATCTTTTTCTTATCCTCTCCACTTGACGTTTAGATACATTAAATATGTCTCCCATCTCAGCAGGAGACTTAGTCTTCAGGTTCTTAATGGTTAGCACTTTGGTCTTTGTTTCAATCTTTGGCATGCTATCTGGTCAGGATGCATTTCAAGTGAGGGTTGGGTGTGCTCCAGTTCTTCTTCTGGGAATTTGTTACAGTTTTTTTCACAGGTGACATGCTAATCTGTGATTGGTTGAATCCTTTAAAGATGTGACAAGACTTTTGTCTAAGCAAAGTTTGACCTTTCTGTCCCAATTAAAGAATTAAAAATCATGGCATGATAAAATTTTATATTGGTAAAATTAGTATAATCTAGAGGCCTTTGCGATCATATAAGCCACTTCTGGTTCCAAATGATCAACTAAAAGTTAAGTTATGTGTTGTTCCTACAACTTGGATAGTTAATAAAACTTTTGTCAGGGTGTATGTGTGTGTGTGTTTATATATACAAAAGTGTGTAATCATTTTGCATTAATGGATGCAAAAAGATTTACTCACGCCGCTGTGGTGCGATCAGGGTTGTATAAAGGCATTGGTCAATTTTATTCATGTGCTCCTTCACCCACTGAACTGTGAGGTCTGCACACAACCGACGACCGCTCTTAAGCAAAAAACTGCAAATGAACAAAGATTTACATCATAAAGTTGGAATCTAAAACGTATACAAACTAAACATATACTAACATTAAATACTCTCACTCACCCCTAAATTATACTTTAAAACACCATTAAGGTGATTTTAAATTATATTATCAAAAATTATCAACCATATGTAACCATAAAATAATGTTTGATATGGGGAAAATTTACAGTATTGATAAAATAAAACAAGGGATTTATATCTTACATGATTCCAGGCATTGGGCAGTCACAATCAGTTTTTCTATACTCAGTAATGCGATGTAAAGGGATCCTTATCTTCTGGAATCTGAAACAGCAGATCTCTAGTGAATTATGATCTGTTGGGATATATAAAAAAAAATTGTTTTTGGTTAGACATGCCATTAGATATACAGCCATGTCCAAAAGTTTAGAGAATGACAAAAATACTAATTTTCACAAAGTCTGCTGCTTTTGTGTTTAGATGTTATAAGATTTTACTCTGTCATACTGAAGTTTGTATAATTACAATCATTTTATAAGTGTCAAAGGCTTTTATTGACTATTATGTTCAGTTTATGCAAAAAGTCAAGATTTGATGTGTTGATCCTGTTATGTGCCCTATTATTTTTACGTCTAGGGAGAAATGGTATGCAACAAAATAAAGCCGGAAGCTATGCGTGTGTGGAAGCACCGCTGACCAATCAACAACCTTCATAGGTTAAACAACTTAAACTCACTTTGCAACAAATATAAGAGAAAAACTTAATATGTTTATTGTTAGGAGGCTATAAACAGGGTTTTAAAGATATCAAGAGGAGGCTCAGGCCAAAACAACAAACAAAACACCTATAACTGGTGTTCAGAATCTAACTAACCTGCGAAAAGAAAAAGAAACAAAAGTACATTGAAATACCCCAACTCCTTAACTAACAAACAGGAATGAAACAGACTCAAAAAAAAAAAATCCCTCTCTACTAAACCCCAAACTAAATTAACAGTTACAAAAACTTAAGGCCTCATCACAAACAAAGGTAACTTACAAACAAAGAGTAGTTTCCTTAATTATAAGGATAAATATAATACAGAAGTAAGTTAACACAACTTCACTCAAAGGATCCAACTTAACAAAAGTACAAATCACCAAAAGCAACAAGAGGATTCTTAGGACCAAAAAGTGGGAAAGGATCCTTGCAGCATGCTCTCTCTCTCTCTCTCTCTCTCTCTCACACACACACACACACACACACACACATTTTTTCACAATTTATGTGTTTTTATTTGTACAAGCCTCTTGATGATTGACCAAAATGATGCTCCATCATCCTTGAAAAGGCATTGTTAACCACCAAACTGTTCTTGGACAGTTAGGAGAAGTTCTTCTCAGATGATGTTTTTGTATCATTCTCTTTGTTCTTAGGCAAAATTGTGAGTGAGCCCACTCCCTTGTCTAAATAGCAACCCCACACATGACAGTCTCAGGATGTTTGTTAGGATGTTACATGACACAGGACTGATGGTGTCATTCACCTTTTCTTGGACAAGCTTTCCTGAGACGATTCATGTGTGAGGTTGCTTCTCAGCCAAGAGAGTGGGCTTATTTACAGTTTTGCTTAATGGATGGGTCCGTGGCCATGAAACTCCCCAGACTTTAATCCATTTAAAAACTTGTGGCAATGTTAATTCTTAAGCGATAGGTTAGTTGACCTACAAATCCTGACAGAATACTTCAAAATGCTTTTAGGTTGCTTTATAACTCCAAGCATTGATTATTTAAGAATTGGCTGCCATCAGTCAGGGTGTGACACAAAAGTTGATTGACAGCACGCCAAGGCGAATTGCAGAAGACTTGAAAAAGAAGGGTCAACATTGCTAATATTAGCTCTTTGCATAAACTTATTAAATAAAAGCTTTTGACACTAATGAAATGCTTGTAATTATACTTCAGTATACCATAGTAACATTTGAAAAAATATATAAAAATACTGAAGAAGCAGACTATGTGAAAAGTTATGGCCATGGTTAAATTCTTATGTGATGTCCTATAATAAATTAACACATTTAGGGAACCTGTTGTTACAGGAAAACACCTTACACCACCTTATCACTTTATATATCAGTGTACCAACACACACACACAC
>JAOVVA010019725.1:0-16417 GCA_028565275.1 Leiocassis micropogon
TCATTCAAATTCAGAGCAAATAGGAAAAGCACTCATGTAAATAACAATATCCCTAACTTATTGTGAGTAGTGTATATTTTAGACTTGTGGGGAAATGATACGATAAAATATTAGGCCAGATTCCTCAGACTGATCAGATATCTATAGATCTATTCTCCCCTCAAGAATAACCACATACCTAACAGGTTGTTCTGTAATGATTTAGTTTGGGTTAGGATCGATCATTCCTTTAACTCAATGTTCTAGGTTCTATATGACTGAGGCTAAGTAAGGAAAAAAAAATGTAGTAATTTTTATTGATGATTACTGCCTCTGCTGGCTGTACAGACCTTTAACATCATGTGACATTAACAACATTTCATGTGAAGACTAAGTGCTCATGCACTATAATATACGTGCATGAGACTTTTCTCACATCACTACAGGGATGAGTAGGGAAACAAAACGTACTGTATATACACTCTAGGAAAAGAAATAGTATATAATGTATATTAAAAATATATTAATGATATCATATACAGTATATATCAATATTTAACGTGTAGCAATAAATTTAGTATTAAAAAATTTCTTTTCCTTAAGTTTGTCCCAGTTTCCCCCCACCTTCCATAAACATACCATTTGGTAAATTTGCGAAGATAAATTGCCATAGGGTCAATTTGTGTGTGTGTGTGTGTATTTTAAAAAAATAAAGATTTTGTAGTCATAAATAGGCACTCAACAGAATCATAATACATCATTGAATCATCTTTCACCAATTTCTGATAATTTCTATAAAAACAGGGAAATTTGTCCAACTCTTACACTAATCCTGCCTGTCATGATAGTGAAGAGACAAAAATGTAAGCTTTTCAGTAAATTAAGTGAGGCTTAATTATATGACCCCAGTATCATTAATCATTTAAAAAACACAATACATTTTCATAGTTACAGTGATGTTTTCAATTTATAAGTGCTATAATGACTTCCATATGATCAAGACGTGATATGTACATGATGTCTACAATAGAACATGTTCCATGTGTAAATCTGACATACTGACACTATTTGTGTGTGTGTCTCTCTCTCTCTCTCTCTCACACACACATATACACATATACACACACACACACACACACACACACACACCTGTGTCATCCGTCCTGCCATTGGTCAGTCTAAAGGAGTTTGAGTGGCTTCCTGCCTGCTTGTACTTCTTGAACCTGTTGTAACACAGTAAGAAAATAGAAGAAAAGCCTAAAATCCTGCATCATCTTTTAACTCAGCAAGTGTTCAAAAAAGCGAAAAGAAAAAAAAAAAAAATGACGGAGCTGGAATAATACATGCCATCATCTAAGGGAAGGTTTTTGAAAGAGAGGACTGGTGTTAAAAAAAAACCCCGCAAATGTACTGTGAGCATAGTTGGTGCCATCACCTTACCTGAGCATGTAGAGAACAATGATGATGAAGATGATGACCAGCAGAGACGATAACGCCACCGTCACAGCGATGATTGCAGTGTCTTGATTCGAGTGTCAAAATCAAGTGTTGTACAAAAGGTCCAACCAGTGCAGTGAAAGAAAGATACAAGTTAACTGGATTGTTTACATCAAACAATATGAAAAATATTATGAACACGTATTATGTATTTTCTAAACCTGTACTATACATATACACTACTAAGGACTATAAAAATTTGTCAGATAAGACTTCTGATCTATGAAGTAAGGTAATACAGAACTTTAATCACAATGCCTTAACCTAGCAATGTTTTAATATTGGGGTTAATAAGAAATACTGTTACAACTGGAATAACCATAGAGATTTAAGGGTGCCAGTTAGCACTCAATGAGCAGAAAAGCATGCATGCAAAAGCATACAAAATAGTAAAGATGATGTACTAGGAATCTTCTTAATTAAAATGTAAGCAAGTGAATCACAATCTAACGGACTCGTAAGGCAAGAAAAGATCCCCATCTCTGGGTCATATCTACTGTAAGAAAATTCCAATTTTTAAGCCAGTCCTTTTGGGTTATCCTGTTATTAACATAGACTGCCTGACCCAAAAAAGGGTACTTCAGAATGAAGGAAAACTAAGGAGACTGCTGAAATGACTGGACTTGGGTTAAGAACTGTCCAACACATTATTAAAACCTGGAATGATAGTGCTGAAGCATACTTCAGGAATCAAATTGTGAAAGAGTGTTCTGGGAGCATGAGGAATCGTTTTTACACATGAATTGGCAACCACAATGCACATGGTAAGCAGAGCTTAATGCAATCAAACAAAATATAAGTGCATGAGACTTTTCCTGGCCAGACAGTGCTGTTTAGGACCATCAGGTTTCTCCTCATGAAACTATTTGCATTAAAGCCCAACTTTGCCGAAGCCTAAATTAGGTTAAATATCTAACTTTCTCCCCCCAGGGATCAACTTTATAAAATTACAAAAAATGTAATATGTGCATAGTTAATAATACTGATCATTTCTATTGCCATTTACACACCACTTTATTACCCTGTGATCACTTTAAACCAGTGAGAACTTCATATTATTACTTCATTAAAACCATGTTAATGTTAAAAGTCAACAACAAAAATAGTCTTTACAAATGAACAAATAAATGCATTAATCTTCTTACGAACAAAATATGCTAAGCCTATGATAATCATATCTTGTTAAACTTTTTTACTTTTAAGGCTTATTATCAGAACAAGTAGACCAATCACACAGGCAACAGCTTTTTCATTATCCACATCAAATCTCATGAGGCATATTATGTGATTTTTATCCTTCCTGGCTAATGGGATAGGTGGGCCTGTCTGCTTTTTGTATGGCACAAGATGAGAGCTGAACGTGCATTCAGCTTTAGCATTCAGTTAATTTCTGTGTGTCTTGATTTATGTGAGAACAGAAACTTTTTCCAGTCTAAATGTTTTCTCTCTGTTTTGGAAATATCGATGATCAAAGGTTAAAATGAGTGCAAGAAGCTATGCTTGAGTAAATCCAGGTAGAAGCTTCAAATATGTTTTCCGTGACATCATGTGCAGAAGGAAACATGTACTGACTTGGGTTCAGCCTTCTGAGTTCGTGCAAGTCAGGGACTTTTCAAAAGCGAAAACATTTTTCCAATTCCAGAAAACACTGTCGTGCTGCCCTTTGCAATTTCAAATCCAGCTTGTAGATGCGTAAAGATATATCCGCCAGATAAGCCAGTTTGATACCTTTCACAAGTCTGCTGTTCTGAACGTCATATTCGAAGTTATGCCACATCAATCGTTATGTCTTTAAAATTGCCTCAATTCAAAGTGTACTTAGTAACCACTTCAGTCATTCCGTACACAAAATAATTGTTCACCTGTGGTACTGGTAGGAACGGTGAAGTGACATAAGCCTTCCACAAATTCACTTTCCCACAGGTACTTCACATAAACCAAAAAAAAAGTTGTGGAATCTGAGACGTCTTTGGTCTTGTCAAGCTGGATTGAGAAACATCCTGCTGCCTTTAAACTGGAAAAAAGCTGTTCATCAAGGTCTTCTGCAATATCCTCAATTCTTCAATAAATAGTATCGTCACTCGGCGGGTGGATTTAAATTTTTCTGCTGACTTTTCGTCACTGACCTTGTTAAATATGTCTGTTGTGGATGTTTCTTAGTGGCTGCACAGTATGAAACTATGCAGGAGGCTAGACAACCTTTATCATTTAATGTTACATCTATATGAAGAACATCTGCCTATGACTATCATCTGCGTGTTCCTCTGAAAGAAACCCAATGGTTTATTTGTCTACAGTATTATCCGGGCGTCTTTTTATCTTTGTCGGCAATTTTTTTTTTTGCTGCATATACACTCCTAGGTCACGATTCCTGGTTGAGACATAAATAATTTACAAAATCATCATTTATAAAGTAATCTTTGTATGGTCTTGCTCCAGATTTTCTTTACCGGGCTAACGATTTTTCTCACATGATTCCCCTGTTTCATCGGGGTTAAGTTTAGCTTCCTGACTATTTCTGCAGGTGCAGTTATGACAGAATCCGTGACAGCGTTTGACAACAAGCGCCCCTGTGTGACTGACAAATGTACTGCAGACAGGAAATGCCAAAATGACGACACTAATAACATCTCCTGTGACGTACTTATAGGCCGCGACCCAGTGTTCGGGAACCAATTAAAATATTAAAAATATGAAAAATGATTTTACCTTCACCACCGCCAACTGTGGGAAAAAAAAAAAAAAAAGACATCACTTGTCGGACTTGCATCTCAATTTCAAATAGTAGTGAGAAACACTGGTTAGAAATTATGAGATATATCCGGGTAACTAAGGTGATATATACTGTATGTGCAATATATTTCTGTATTGGATTTAATAGTATTTTTAATGGTATGAGGGTAACAGTAAAAACCATCACAGCTAAATCATTCCAAATGTTTGCGATTTTAAATAGTCAGCCCACACGTATATACCTGGAGGAGAGTCGGTGTGCTTTGTGGTGGTGGTGGTTTCTGGACTCTCTGAGGCTTTAGATTCTGAAGATTCGGTAACATTTTTGAAGGAGGTCGTAGTGAAAGGGCTCACGGTTGTGGAAGAAACGGTCAGGGTTGTGGCACGACTTGTGGAAGTGTTTTTATCATCTGCTGCTACTCCTGTGGTAGGGCCTGGGGGGGGAGCACTGGTGTGATTAGTAGTGTTATTGGTCTGGGGAGGAGCAGGAGCAGGGGGAGGGGTAGGAGGGGTTGCGGAGACCCCTGGAGCTGGTAACTCTACTGTTACATTTGCGGAGCCACCATTATCGGGTTGTCCGGTGGGCCGGGCTGAGGATGAAGGGGCGGGGTCACGAGTGCGGCTGTGTGTAATTGGAATAGTAGTTGTGGTATTGGGGGCCACAGCCTGCCCCTGATCTGAAGAAGAGAAATCAAGAGCAAAATTAAAATATCACACAAATATTTAGGTCTGTATGTAATGTTTTTATATTATTATTGTATTATTGATTGGATTGAGTTGAACACTGAGTTCAAAAAGTAAACTTCAAAAGCAAACAGAAGTTACAATGATATGGGGGGAAAAATGAGGAACGAAAACACGAGATTCTAATGGAAAAACATTTAATGATTGCCGCAAATAAGCATTTCAGATATGTTCACATGACTGCGACTTTAAAAGGTCAGTTAAATTACAAATAAACAGTTGCTGTCACCGAGTCTGATGCTAAAAACCAAAGAGATTTATTGCAGGAAGTGTCATCTCTAGTCAACATTTGCATAGGAAACACAGCTGTGCGACACGCTGCAACACTGGAATTTAATGATGTCTGTGCAATGACTTAAGCACTGGAGACAGACGAATGCTAGTGTGCTCGTGTAGTGTGAATAACTCAGACACACCGAAGCAACGAAACTCAAGTACAGACTTATGGTACACGAATTATTCAAAAGACTGCGCTGATTAGTTAGATGTAATGAAAAGGGATCTTACCTATGAGCTGTGTTGTTTCCTGGGCCCAACCGAAGGCCAAGGCAAACAACAGGAGCAGGGGACACAAACCCATACTGCCCTGGGGGAGGGGGAGGGAGGGAGAGAGAGAGAGGCTTAGAATGTGTCAAGTAAGTTTGTCAAGTTTGTTGCAGAAACAGAAAACAGGAAAAATGGTGCCTTATAGAAACACATAAATCAATATTAAAAAATAACTGATAAAAAATATTTCTAATGTGATCCAATATTATAACATGACGCTAGGACACTACTACTACTACGGCGCTCCGATTGGTTATAATAAAGGGATAAAGCACTGATTGGTTAGGGAAAAAACTACACTTTAGTGGTTTTCAGTGTTAGAGCTTCATACACAGGACTGCTGTGGTTTGAAGCTCTAAGGTTTAAAACCCACAGCACTGTTATGAGCCTGCTATTTAGCAACACACTGATTACTGTAATTGCTATTGCCCTGACCACTGTGGTAACAGGCTACCATAAGCTAGGCGGAGTTAGCTAGCTGTGCCCAGCCCATATCAACAACCGCTGATCCAGTTGACTGAGGAGACGGACCCAGAGAGATGTGCAATAGCCAAAATACTGTACAACACTGTATGTATGACAAGAGTATGGAAATGACCCCTGTATCATGACTTAAATTCCAAATGTTTTATGTGTAGCATTTATGCCAAGTCATTTGGTGTGCGTCTCTCTCTCTCTCTCTCTCTCTCAGTGATTCAGACCTCCTCTGCACTTCAGACCTGTCTGAATCATCCGGGTGTCCGGCTTCTGGTTTTAGATCTCATGTGGTCTGCTTAGGATGCTTGTGGTGACTGGGAGCTTAACCACTTAACCATGAAGATGGTCTGAAGCAGACATCTGTTCTCTGATGACTTGGGACTGCAGTCGCTCAACAGTTCAGGACTGAAATTCCCACAAACAGTTTTGTACCCCGAGCCTCTGATAACAAAAGCGGGCTCCATATTTACTTAAACACCTCTCCTGTTCCAACAGACTGACACTCTGCAAATCAATCCCTGCTATCTGAGATCACCCAAATAAGGATGAGCTCCCCGTTAAGTCTGGTTCCTCTCAAGGTTTCTTCCTGTTGCCATCTCAGGGAGTTTTTCCTTGCCACCATCACTTTCTGCTTGCTGTTCAGGGACAAACTGATTATAGTTAACACAAATTTCTTCTGTGAGCGGTAGCGGTGCACTGAGAGGAAGTAAATGCAATGAATGTCAGCTGCTGAAAAAGTATAAGAAGGGTGTACTGATGGACGCACATGCTAGGCAGAAAAACACAGCTTCGCAGGGTGAATCTCTGCGCCAGCACAGCATCGGTCACTGACCGATTTACAAAAAAAATAAATATTATAATTATACGGAGGCTTCAGACATCAAACTGGGCATTTGGGTTTTCTGATGTCATGTAGAAGCAAAGTCATCATTACTTATAAAACGTGTAAATTTCAGTTTTTCAGGAATATGGGAATTAGGTCGCAAAAATTTAGAACTCAAAAAAATTCACGCTATTATTATTATTATTATTGAAACAACCCTAAAACCACATGATCTTATATAGATATAGAAGTGACACTCATAAGATCCACAACCCTCTAATGCTGAGCAACAAGCCAGAAGAGAGGCTCTTCTTATATGAGGTCACGTTGGCTTGTTTAAGCTCAGGAAATGGTCTCATCTCATGTGTCTTTTGTTTGGATCTGAGAGTAGTGAGTCATAGGTAGACTATTGTTTTGATTGCATTCATTAGCATTAAAATTTACTGTCTGATTTTATTTTTCCATCGATAAGCTCAAAATGGTCTCGGCTTACTGTTAAAGAAAGCTAGTTTTCATTATGTGTTAGCCAGGTTAGTGGATGTTTTGCATAAAGGCTCCACTGTCCACTTACCTGCAAAAAAGTGCTCTGCATCACTCACTCATTCGCACAACAGTTACCTGGAGAAAGAGAGAGGGTGAATATCATGAAACTGCAAGCAAACAGATTCTCTTATACAAGGCATGCCATGCTACAGCAGACATTTTTCAACTAACAGAGCGTTGTCGGCGTGTGCCAGCTTGTCAAATCCTAAAACTCTAGAGGAAGCCTATGGGGGCCAGATTTGGCTGCACGCAGCTTTGTTCTCTTGCTACCTTCCTTTTTGGTGCCAATTCTGAATTGTGAAATGAAATCAGCCTGCAATCTCTCGACAAGTAGAAAAGCTTCATGAGATGGTCAAATGATTTCCTGTTTACTGTTGTGTAAAGATGCTCTAATAGTAAGAGATGATGTGATGGAGGCTGATGAAAATGAAATTAAAGATTAAAATGATGATGATGCAGTGCGTGTTGCGGTCAGTTCATGACCACGAATAGGGTCATGTGATTAGTCACAATGATTAGTCTCACTAACAAGTGTTTTTATTATGGCCACACAGCAGTTTAATCCCAATCCTGAGAGTTCTCATCACATTGTGTGTATGGGTAGGCTCCTTTTTTCACTATTAAACATTTCAATTGTCCGTTTTTATTACGCCCCTTCACCAAGAGTTTTAGGGTGTTTTCACATTAGGGCCTCAGGAGTGTTTCTGAGAACATTTGACACCAAAGTTTGGTTGTTTTTGACCAGAAAGAACACAATCGTTCCGTGCTCGAGCCCGCTCGAAGAGGTGTTCTTGGAGACAGTACAGTTTACTTGAGTACGGATCAAATCAGATAAGGAAGCCAATCATACCTGAGAGCAGATCACTGTTTAGACATAACCTCATTAGCGACGTTGACCTCCTCTGTAGCTCCGAGCTTGTACTCTGACCTACGTAACCATAACTAATACTCTTGACATTTGTTTCCAAAATAGCCAAAATGTAAGGCACAGCACAAAAGTTAACTTCTTTGTTCTCTTCCTATTTTGTGCATAATGGCAGCTCACAAACCAAGCAGGTGCCACCTGCTGTATCAGAGGGTTTATATAATAATGTGAACACTGCAAAGGGAAGGACTTGGGTATGGGGGAGCAATCGATCCCGGGCACAGTACAAATCAATTGTGCCTAATGTAATTATTGAGAATGTAATGGCCTCAGTGATCTTTAGTCAGTCATTCATGATTTTTTTTTTTCTAAAACATTTTTTTATGAAGTTGACAGTTTAACACTCTGCTTCCAGGTTTTAATAATGTGTTGGAAAGCTCTTAACACCAGTTTTAGTCATTTTAATGATTTCTCAACTTGACTTGATTATGATTGTCTTGACCAAACAGCTTACTAATGTTATCCACTGCTGATTACTTCGTAGTAAATCTTGAAACCTGTGAGATTTTGTTTTTCATCCTTTTTTTTATTTTTGCATTACGTTCATATACAATGCTAAAATATCCTGATCCCAAAAGAGCAACAAACCAAAAGGCTTCCTTGTGAAGAATGAACAAGTGCACAGACACAGGGTAATAAAAATGCTCTTTTTAAGACTGAGCTTGAAATGTATCATCATGTACAGTATGGCTTTTTCAAAATCAATTTAACATTATATAAGCAGTAATAAAATGCATTTTTTAAATTGTAAGCCCAGCCCACTAAGTTTATCCAGTCATTCCATAATGCAGTATGTACTGAATATAAATCACTGATTGGATAACCTCAGGGAGTCCAGACAATCATGTGGCAGCAGCACAATGCACAAAATCATACGGAGAGGGGTCGATAGCTTCAGCTAAATGTTAACAACAATCATCAGAAGAGGAAAACAAATAATAATAATCTGAGTAAAAGCAGGATACGACATCAGGATGTATTCGTCAGCTTAAAAAAAATCATCCCTTTTTCCTCTGACTATTTTTAAATGAGGAGCTTTTGTCGCAATGCTGAAATTAGAGAGCATGCGAGGGGTAAAATGAAACTTTAGTGTGCGCTGAATTCACTAAACGCAAGTCCAATACACCAGTGCTAATATCTCACACACAGCCGGGCATCAGCACATTACCCTCCTGTGTCAGTCAGGAGAACGAGAAACACACACACGCACAGGCATACACACGCACACACACACACACACACACGGGCACACACACATACGCGCATACACACACGCGCGCACACACATTCAGCTTTGCTTATTCAATCCAGAATAAAAAAATAAAAATCAAATAAACAGGGAAGGTGGTAGTGGAGATAACAGGATTTAAACACACCTCTATGACTACAGAGAGAATGTGTGTGTGTGTGTGTGTGTGTGTGTAGGGGACGCATCACTGTGCCTCAGACACACCACTCTGAGTCATAGAGCAAATGTTTAATAAGCCACGTACAGTACATTCAAAACACACGGGTTTTGTCTTAATGGATCACATTGCTTTTGTACATCGAGCCTAGTCAACTTTGTTAAACTAATGTAGAACGATCTTAGTCTGCATTCTCGACACAATTTGTGAGAGGAGATCAGGAACACGGCCCGCAGCGAGCTGGTCAAATGGTTGAAAAGTTAACCATCAGCCAAGATCACCAATTTTTAATAAAGGCTAAAAATGTGAAAATGATTACAGCTATTAATCTAAAAAAACTGTCAACCTACTTCCTCTACGCATGATTCAAGAACAACTCACAGCATATGACTAAGTATCACACACACACACACACACACACACACACGATTTCATTGTGGTCATGTTTCTCAAGGATTGCCCGTTTCAGTTTTACCAGGCAGGATCAGATCGTGGATTTTCTGACAGCTTGATTGCTTATGTGAGTTTAAAAGAGAGAGAGAGCGAGAGAGAGCAAGAGAGAGAGAGAGAGAGAGAGAGAGAGAGAGCGCACACGCCAGCACAGCTGGACGATCCTAAATAAAAGCTACAAATCCCAGTTCGGATTTCTACAGTCATCTGAATTTGCTCCATCTGCCCTGACCTCAGATGCCAAAAACTGCGCTACATATACCATGTTACAGCACAATATACACAATAGTACAAATGTACTGTACACTATACAACTGCACTGTTATTATTTAAAAACACGCTGTCGGTAAACGTGTCCAAAAAGTATCGGAACAACAAGGTCAGTTCTTTTGGGTTATTTTTCTTCTTCCATACACTGAAGACATTTGGGTTTGAGATAAAAGATAAACACGAGAAGAAAACCTCAGCTTTCAGCTTTCCCGATATCTACATCAAGATCTAGATGTGTTAAAGAACTCGGACACTGCACCGTTTGTCTGGACCCATTTTCCGAGCGATCGGTGCTCACTTCTCAGTCAGGTATCTGATGCTATCACAACTAGACAGCAAGAAACGTTAGTCCTGTCTCAGTCCCACAACACGGATATCTCACCAGACACTCTGGTCATTTTCATCAAAAGTCACAGAGGACGTTCGCTTGGCCAATAAAGTACTTTATTTATAGGCTCAGTTTGTTAAACAGATAGGTTTTGGTAATTGCACAAAAAAATCTCAAAAAAAAAAAAATTACAAAAGGGTTGAAATTTCATTCTCTCAAAATGTGACACAAGATAAAAAAATGAACACAAGGAAAGAACTGAGGCCAACCTCACTGGAATACAGTATGTCTGGATCTCATAACAGATCAAATCAATAAAGGGCCAAGAGACATGTTGATAAGACGACTGATGAGTACACATGAGTATTTTTAAAAACAGGTTGTTTTTTTTTGTCCCTTATTTGTTTTCTAAAAAAAAATGAATAAAGAACAAACTTCATCTACATGAAAACGAACATAAAGCCAAGAAGCCCAAAAAAGGTCCCCCCCGAGTATGTCATGCTCTGACGTCTAATACAGGAAATACGCTGCATGTCTTACAAGACAAAAACACTATTTCCTGTCTACACATCAACACTCGAGACGGCGCTTCCAAAGATCTTTAGCATACATAAGCAGGTCCGGATTCAGTGACTTAAAAATAAATCAATCCCCTTGTACATGTGGACATGGTCTTAGGCCTCATTCCGATCCAAGTCCTGTGCTCATTACCCAAGTGGCCCCGGGCCAGGAGAGGGCCCCCAAGGGCTGACAAACTTATTATTTTTAAGATAATGCTGATGAATGCTGGTTGTCTGTGGTTGGAGAGGCCATGTGGAAATTTTTTGTCTACAACCCCAGACTCCAGAATCGCCTCGGCCCGAATAAAATACGGTATGGAGAGTTTAGTGTCTAAAAGTGTGATTTAAAGCTTAAGCAGTTTCTCTCACAAACATCTCTCTATACGGCGGCTCACAAAACAGCCAAATATATCTGAATAAAAAGGTGATATTTTTTTAAACTTTATGTTAGGGTGCCTCGTTTTGGCTGGCCAAAACCTATAGAATAACTGTTTTAACTGTTGGAGGTGTCTTCACCTGTAGTCTGTTGATTGAGTTTAACTTTAGGGCATTGCAAGTTTCAGTAAGACTCACTAACACTAAGATTTATTCAGTTTTATTTATATTGCACTTTTAACAAACGGTCATTGTCGCAAAGGAGCTTCACAAGATCAAAGATTTTTCTTGTAGAAAGCGATTATCTCCAATCCACCCCTCCCCCTCCAAAAACTCAGAAGAAGGAGTGATACTCTCACAAAACATGAGTATTAGCAGAACTTGAACGTAGTTTCTGCAAAAATCTATGATGGATTTTTAAAGAATGTGTCAATTTTAGAGCATGTAGCATTTGTAAGTTGAGGAAAATCATTTAAAAAATGTGATTCGATTCTGTTATGAAAGCTGAACCCAACAAGAGATTGATTGAATTGCACCGCTCTACCAGGAACATATGGCTCTAACCACAGCAAGAGTAACACTACAACTCTCTCTCTTTCTCTCATACACACACACACACACACACACACACACACACACACTTCCTATCCTTCGCCTGGAGCCAAAGCTAATCAGGGTGAAATCAGCTCTCAGTCACAGGACCGCCGTTTTCCTCTGCTGCATTGTGCATTGTTGATCAACACAATACACATTACAGCAATTCAGAGTCAAATATCAACCTGTCTGGCTTTAAACAGGTGTGGCATTCACACACTAAACACATTAACACTGATCCCAAAAAAATCTGTATTTATCATCACTGTGTCTGTTTATCTTTTCATTTCAGAATTTTCACCACAATTAACCAAAAAAATCATCAAGGATTCGGCAAACTACTTTCTAGAAAAGAACAGACTGTATATAATGCAGCGTACTGTTCAGTGATGAGTGCAGGAATACTTATAGAATTGCAATACAAGAGTATGAGCAGAGTCGGTACAGTCGTACTGATACAGATGATGAGAGGCTGAATATGAATGTAGGACGTGTATTTCTAACATCTGTTAATTCCACTATTCAGTCTTTCGCAGAACGCTTACAGAAGCTCTTTGTGAATAATAATTCGAGCACAGACAAGTTACAAACAGTTTCAGGCGATGGAAATGCATCATCACATCTCACTGCCAACAAGAGACTGATAGAGATTTATTATCTGCTTATTTAACTATCCCATAAGCTAAATAAAAAAAAAACGTTTTTTGTGATTTCTGTTTATTACTAAATGAGGACCAGGTGGTCAAAAATAAAGCCAGCAGGGACTGTCACTGGGTGATGGCTAGCCAGGGTTTTGTTGCTTCACTGCTCATGCAAAGTGAGCACAAAATTAGCGTGCATGAATATCAGGAGGTTGTAGCACGGTTATGCAGGACGGACAGATTTTGGCGAGGATACCGATGCATACTGTCGGGTAGGTGCGCTGTTTCAACAACTAAACTTTCTCCGACCAACTTTTACAAAACAGAATTCGTCATTTGTAATATTTGCTAAATGTAAACTTGAGTACGAGCGGTGTTCGAGTCAAACTGGAACTTGTGATGACATTTCTCGTGAATGAAGGTGTAGATAAAACCGATCGATATTTGCAGAAGGTTTTAAGCACAGTGCGGTGATGAGTGATGAAGCCGCAGAAGGCCATAACTTGTCGCCACCTTGCAGAAGAGACACATCTGTCTGTGGGAACTGTACACATAATCGTTCACCAACACCACTTGCACATTACAGGAACTCAACAAGGAGTTATTGCCACACTCCCCGCAGTCCTGTGATTTCTACATGTTTGGGCCATTAAAGGAGTTCCTGGGAGGCCAGCGATTCAGACATGAATGCAGTCAGTCCGATCTCAGCACTAGTATAGCGAGAAAACGTTTTACTTTGATGTTATCCAAGCCCTGGGATGAGTGCATTAGTGTAGCAGGCGATTATATTAAGAAAAAAAAGCAAGTTTTTACTCTCATAACTGCATTCTCTTATTCTGAACAATCAAAAGTCCTTGATTGACTTGAACACTCCTTGTATATTTAATGTTTATGTACACTAAGCATCAATCAATCATATGTGCTTGTGGAACAGACTGTTCCAGATAAAACTCTCCTTCGCTGTTATGATGAGCTGCTGTGCGGTCAGTGTTTCCAGTTCATCACACTGTTTTTAATGGGATTGATGTCAGAGTTCTGTACAAGACACTTGAGCTCCCCCACACCAGCGTTAGCAAACCAACAGCTGGCACAGCTTTGTGCACAGGCACGTTGTCATGCTCGAACAGGTTAAGCCTCGTAGCTCCAGTGAAGGGAAACGAATGCCACAGCATATAGATGCATCTTATACAATTGTTCAGGAACGCACCAATTCTACTTTCTCAGCTCAAATACACATAAAACACACCTGTTACTGCGTTACTATTGCATGCAGCCTGAAACGTAAAACACATCACATGCACAAGTTACAATTTCACGACCTCGTTTCAATTCTGCCGTTTCAATTAATCATCCAATTTAAAGTGTCCGCACAGAATAAATGCTCTAACCATTGACCTCAGATACGAATCCTTCGTATTTAAATAAAGGTGCGATACACGGCGCTATTTATATTTAAGATAATAAACAGTAATATATCAACACAACACAACAAACAAACATAATAGATGGAAATTAAAAGTGGAATGTTTAGGAGCCGAGTCCAACTTTGGAAATGAGACGAGGCCCAAACGTGAGCCAGATGCCAAAGATATGACAACGATAGTTACAGGAAGTCCGTGTCTGCAGCGAATGGGCCAAGGTCACAAGTTTAAACGCAGAGAAACATTTTAACTCCGGAAACGATTCAGGAAAAGCCTACGCCGTGATCTGGGAAGCTGATAGCGAGTAACCCCTTTCACATTATTTATAATTATGCAATGCAAACTACATCCATTATTAGAAAGAGCAACAATTACACCACATTCTAACTGGCATTAACTGGCAACATGACAAAGACACCAAAGCATTGCCAAACATATGGTCCTCAGTGTGAGAAAGCCTGACACACACACACACACACACACACACACACGCGCACACACCATAAGCACACACACCGTGAGCACCGTTTTGCCATTCCTTGGTTCTCGTGTGTGTGTTGCGTCACAATGAGCAATTGCCTAACAATCTCTGAAACATGAACACAAACATGTCTCATGCAAAGAACATTTGAGGTCGGTCAACCTCAGGCCACACACTGGCTTAGGGTAAAGCAGGGTCAGGGGAGATGTTTTCACAGTACGATAACATCATCTAAAAATATTACAGTGTACATCTGTTGTCTCTAGCAACGGCACTATCTAGATCTGTGGAGTAGGGGTGTGACTTTCTTGTCTCATTTATTACAAATTAAAATTTCAGACATATAAACATACACATACAATGCTTTCTTAAAAAATAACTAAACAAATAGAGATGAAAAACATAGCTATTGGGGGTGGAAATCACAAGGGACTCTTCGATACAACATTATCACGATACCCAGGTGGCGATTTGATTTGTATTGCAACTCTATAAGTATTGCGATCTTATTAATATTTAAATAGATTTTCTAGATTTTGTTACAGTTCTAAACAAAATTAGCAAATAATTAGCTCCTAGAGTGCCGAGTGAATAGTTTAGAGAGCGTCATAGTCAGATTATAGAGGAATGGCAACATTTTAGCATTATATGCAAACATATATAAATGTAAAATTTATAATAATAATAATAAAAAACATTAAAAAATGTGTTTTAAATGGAATCAGTGTCACAATACATGAATTGCCAGGCAAAAAAATCGTGACATAGACCTGAATCAATTTGCGCATGTGCGCACGCAGCTTTTAAAATTTTACTAATTATTATTATTATTATTGTTTGTAAACAGGTTTCTTGCCTGCCATGTGGATGCCCAAACGCCAGCCACTGGATGCGGTGCCAGTCCCGAGCCCGGATAATATGGGAGGGTTGCGCCAGGAAGGGCATCCGCCGTTAAACCTGAAAAAAGTGGTTGTGCGGATCGGATGGTCTGCTGTGGCAACCCCTTAATGGAAGCAGCCAAAAGACTAACAAAAACACCTATATATATATATATTAGGGCTGTAGCTATCGAATATTTTAGTAATCAAGTATTCTACCAAAAATTTAATCGATTAATCGGATAAAATTTACTTTTGCTTAAATAAACAGCAATGTAAAATATATAAAAGAAACAAAGATTAATTGGTTTCCTTTAAAGAAAAATCAACTTTTATTTTTTAAATGCATACAGCATTTTATAAAAAATAAACATTGTCATTATTCACAATACAAGGAATAGCTTAAAGTTGACAGATGAATTAAGTGCATTATAATGCCATACATTCTTATTTAAAAAAAACTAAGGTACACATTAAAATAAATAATTATAACAAAACACTAAGTTGTGCAACTTAACTTACAGAACTAAAAGTTTCAAAATTTACAGCTCAGGCATAACATAAGCCTTGACTGACTTCTGTCGTTTTCTCTTGCTGGTTTCTTCTTCTCTTGGCTCGCTGATAATTTTATCAACAGAACGCTAACTCAAATTAATACACAGCTAACTGTTTGCGTCTCCTTCCGCTTTGTGGGTGACGTAAGCGCTTCTTCTTCGTCTGTGTTTAGTGGCGGCTTGCATCCGGAA
>JAOVVA010019880.1:0-16405 GCA_028565275.1 Leiocassis micropogon
ATACATACACTATGACTGATATTTAAATTAGTTTGATGATCTGCAACATTAAATTGTGACAAACATTCAAAAAAATAAGAAATCAGTAAGGGGGCAAACACTTTTTCACACCACTGTATACCTAAATAGTTAACAAGAAGTAACTATTACTGTATACTGATTAAGTTCATGTATTTGTTGATCTAGAGTTTTGGGATAAGGATCTGGGTCAGTGATGGCTCAACTCCTAGGTTTGTTGATCTGAGGATCTAGGTTCGAGCCTTGCCTTTGGTGGGTTGCCCCACCCCATATCGCCAAGCCCAAGGTTGTGTCAGGAAGGGTATCTGGTGTAAAACCTGTGCCGAGTTGAGGGTGGACATCTCTTCATGGGAAAAGCCAAAAGAAAGTTTACCGTGGTTGAAGATCTGTGTCAATAATTTGGCCTGTATTACTCTGTTTATGAGCAGGGCCAGGAGATTTGGGGAAATTAAAGCTTTAAATATAATTATGAATTTAAACATAGTTAAATATGCTGTGTGTGAGCACTAAGCAGTGTGTAAAGGCTTTTATTAATCAGAGCAATGAGGCATTCTGGGTAACTGGTCACAATAAGCTTCAAGTGGCTGGAATTAAGAAAAGTGTGTGTGTGTGTGTGTGTGTGTGTGTGTTGGCTGCAGCAAGAACCTGTGTGTGCACCTGATAATTAGGAAGTGTGTACTGTTAGTAACTCACGTTTGTTTTGTTCTCCTTCTTACTCTGTGTGTTTGTGTTTACTGTATGTGTGTTGTGTCCTCTGGGCAAGAGAGAGAGAGAGAGCGCAGAAGAGCAGATGAGCAGTGAGGAAAGGTCTGTGACATTTGGCTCCCTGTTTTGGTGTTTTATAGTGTTCTATCCTTGAGGCATGTTAGTGAAACACCATGAAGGGTCCTTAAACTCCAGCGAAGTGTCAGGACCTTACACACCCTCCATGCCCTCTCGTCTCCTCCCTGCATGTCTTCATCCCATTCACAGCATCTGTCTTTGATTTTTTTCTTTCCCCTCTAATTTGCAGAAGTTTTGCTGCTCCATCTTTTGGCTTTTGGCTGTACCTCTATTAGTACTCGGTCAGTTGTTAAATACTCTCATACACACAAATACACACACACCCTACACAGACTTCTGTTTAACTACGCTGCTGTTTTACCTTCCGTAAGCTGTAGAGCTGTCTTCCGCAGTAAAATTTTTTAGCATTAAGAACAAATCAGTTGTGCGTTAGTGGATGAATAGTGGATGTTTTTATTTTAGCTGGTCATATTCTGTAATACCTAATCTGTTTGTAAGTCTTTTTAGCATCATTTGATTCCCTGAAAAGGAAAAAAAAACATGCACATTGCTGACAGGGTCATTTTTCTCCAAACATGATGGACCTGGTGTCCTATCTGTCCTCATTCACTTCAGTAAGAAGAGAAAGCTACCTGTGTGATCCATGCTCCTGCTTATGGTATGTGTGTATGTGTGTGTTTGCACATGATGATTCTTCCTTTCCCATTTCATTATTTTAGTGCGTTAGGCAAGCAAAATCAAGTGCCATCACATTCCCTTTCCTCAGCAGCACACAACCCACGCTGACCCCAGTTTGACCCTGTCACACACGGCAATGCGGAGAGAGGCGTACAGAAAAAGCGAGAGACTGAAACAGAGTTAGTCTAGCATTCGTCTAAGTTTCTATCACTTTTAACTATTTTCCTAACAGTAGAGAAATCGAATCCTATCGCCTCTGGGTTCTACAGCATCTGCACACAACTTACTTTTTGTAATAACTCACAGATGAATCATTTATTTAAACTGATGCTTTTTATTGAATTAGATCGTACTGCTTCAAGGTTTGTGTGTTAACAGTGCAATGTTTGTGTGGTTGGTTTAAGACTTCTATTAGAGTTTTAAAAAAATTTGTAACACCACCTAGACTAACATCAGACAAGCCTAGGCAATAGAATTCCCTCACATGGATCTCCTGGCCTGTTGCATTGCAACAGTTGTTTTCTTGTCCCTCATCAAGGCTGCTGGGAAAGTGTAACAGAAGAACTCGGCTCAGGGGCTGGGGATTCCCACAGTACTAGTCATTTATTAGGCAACAACACATCAACTTTACCAAGTCTGGCTGTACAGCTACTAGTCTAGTCTGGTCATACATGAACTAATATTGGTAGAGAGAAGAACTTGCATTGTAGATTAGAAACAATGAGTCAGTTTTAGTGAGGAGCAATGGGAATTTGGAAAGGTTGGGTACGTTGTATTTAAGAAAATGGAGAAAAAAGACAGGGAAGAAAGTATTTGATGGGTTTCTTATGGGCGACGGGACTAGAAAAGAGGATTTTAACTGAAAGGAAAATGACAATGCTGAGATGAGATGAGACCAAGACCACAAGGTGGCAGTAATGCAACATAGTGGATGCCAACCGCCAGTAAACTACAAGAAGAAGAAGAAGAAAAGGAAGAAAGGCCTCATGTAAACCCAGGTGTTTCATACATCCATCTAGGAACCTCTGTAGTCCAACTAGGAACAGTGGTGATTCCTGTACCATTGTATTTATTCCCATTTTACAACCGTGGTAAGATCTCCGGTCAACATTCTCACACTACGGGCAATTACAATTTGGGAATGCCATTTAGTCTAATCGTCATGTCTTTGAACTGTGGGAGAAAAACCCTCCAAGCACGGGGAGAACATGCAAACTCCATGCACACAGACCCCATGGAGGGAATTGAACCTGGACCCTGAAAGTGCTAAACACTAATCCACTAATCCACAGTACACAGTGAAACGAAACAACATTCCTCCAGGACCAAGGTGCTACATACAACATAAATTAACAACGTGAAAAAAAACAAAAACAAAAAAAAAAACAGACTAACTAGCTAACTAAAAAACCTAATTAGATGACTAGCTAAGACAAAACAAATTAACATTATAAATTGACAAAAAACTATCTAGGTTACCTATACAAAAAAAAGACACCATAAAGTGCACATGTGCAAATGTGTGAACAGTAAACATTTTCTTGTAGGTAGCAGCAAAGATAGAAAATAGTTTTTGTGCAAATAACAAGTAATAAATACTGTGCAAAAGAAAAATTACAGGTTGGCATGTACAATTGATAGATGGTTGTTGATCAGTGTGTTTGCACGTGTGTTCACACCTCTAGAGTTGAGAGTTTGCATTGTGGATTTGCAACACCAGTGTCAAGGGTTCCGTTCCTCTCTTGGGTGTGTGCTTGCAGTTTGCATGTTCTCACTGTGCTTGGCGGCTTTCTTCCCACCAAAAACATTCAGGGTAGGCTAATTGGCATTTCCAAATTCCCTGTAGTGTGAGTGAGTGAGTTGTGTGCCCTGCGACAGATTGGCACCCCAACCAGGGTGAACCCTCCCCTGTGTCTCAAGTGCCCTGGGATATGCCCCAGGCCTCCCCTGACCCTTATAGGATAAGGGAGTAAACTGATAAAGTACACTTGGCTATGTGAACAATAGCCATGGCTATCTGAAGGAACTGGAAACATATAGTACAGTAATACAGTGAATAAACTCAATTTCAACAATCTCCCCCCTGAGTGTTTAAGTGCTTACTTATGTACTTGAGACCTGATGTGTGAGAGGGAATACTGTATCTCACTCACTGCTGATGAAAATTTCTTGGAATCTCTCGGGTTTTCTTTTCACCTCTTGGTCTACTGTGTCTCTCGCTCTCCGTCTGTCTCTATGTTTGACATCACATTCCCATCTCTTTAACTCCATCTGCCTTGGCCTCTGCCTGTCTGTCTCTTACCTTGGCTTCTTGCTCTGTCTCTCCATATTGTATGTCGATGTCTTTTTCCCATTCTGATGCTTCAGAGAGGAAACAACTTTTTCTCTGTCGTTCAGCTTTATTGTGTGTTTGCCTTCAAAGCTAAACTGCCTTCCTCTCATTGGGCAAAGTCTGTTGCCTCTCTCTGTCTCTCTTGATGTCTCCTGTCAGGTTGTCTCCTCTCTAAAACCAAGAACATGTAGACGTTTTCTTTTCTCTTTGTTTTCTACTTTTTTTTTTGGTCTCAGATTTTTTTATCTGTCTGTTTTCTCTCACATGCATGCACATGTGAGTGATGCTGTAGTGTTCAGTGTTGTGATGGTAACTAATGTAAACACTTTGCATCACTAGGTGTGTTAACATGGGCACTAATATTCCACTAATAATCAACCACAAATAAACAGCTCAATCAGAATAAAATGCATCATCTAAATACCTCAATTGGAACAATCTGGCAGCATCTGGCTCATTCAGAATTATTTTTAAATGAAATGAAATGGGTGGGGTGAACCTTTGATAATCTGTTCTTATAAACACATCTGATCTTATAATTTCTCTCTTGTCAGAATAAATATATTTTTTCTGTGCATATGTAGGGAACATTAGGTGACTTGATGTGTTTCCAGGAAGAAAGTTTTGCTTCTGTTCCTGTTAAGTAAACTCAGTGAGAACAACTCTCTCCCATCTATTTTTAGTTTCATCCACTCGGTCACTGGCTGCGGAAGGAGCACTGATTGGCTCACCATGTCACATGTAATAAAGCATCTAACCAGTCATACATGAGACTGAATTCCTGTAGCCAATCATGATGTATAATGAAGGTGGAATTTATTGGAAAGGATGGGCAGCCTAATCTAACCACAAAGTTGGAGACAAATACGTTTTTCTGTTATATTTCCGGCAGATTAGACTTCACAGCCGGCAGAACCACTTTGTATATGTCAAAAACTTTAGACTGTAATGAAATCCGTTGTGCATGTAAATACCTATCTTATTGGATCAGTGTTCATATAAACAGTTAAGCTGGAATCTCTAATTTGGAATGATTTTAAACAGATTGAAGAAATATTGTTCATGATAGCATTAATATCCATTTCATGCCATTTTGTTTGGATGTACACAACCAGTCAAAATTATGGACACAACTATTAATTCTTTGGTCAATCCTGATTTTTATTTTGTTTTCGATTTTAGCAGGTAACTCCACATAAACTTCTCCTCTGCAGTAGAGGTAAGTTTTGGGTTTTAGTGGTTCTGTGTGCGTGGAGTTTGCATGTTCTCCTTATGCTTGGTGGGTTTCCTCCAGGTACCCTGGTTACCTCCCACAGCCAAAAGACATGCAGATTAGATTAAATGGCATTCACAAATCTCCCATAGTGTGTGAATGAGTGTTGGTGTGTGTATGTGTGTGTGCCCTGCGATGGATTGGCACCCAGACTTCAGGCCCCCCCAACCCTGTACACAGGATGAAGCGGTGTAGATAATTAGTAAAATGCCATCTTGCCATATTTATGCCAACTTAATTGCCTAATGCCATATGTGCCATATTTCATAATTCTGTAATCTCTTGTATTGTTCTAAAATGGAATCTAGAACTGAAAATCACTAAACAAAAACATTGAATTAGAAGGTGTGTCAAACCTTTTGACTGGTACTGTATATTACTTTAGTAATACTCAGGTCATGATCATTATCAATATTTTTCCCATCTGCATTAAACTATGTGTGTTTAAAGGCAGTGGGATCATTAATAACAATAATATTCATACCTATTTTTAACAGAAATATATGCATGTTATTTTCATCAGTTTATCCCCAGCTGCACCATGATAAACCGCAGTGTTGAGCTCTGTTTGTTGAAACCATGCCCAACTTCACTAACAAGATTCTCCCTCTTTATTATGTAGAAAGGCTCGTTAGCGCAAATCAGGTTTTGTTGTTTTACCTGCACATGCTGCACTGCCCTGTGTGATGGAGTTCTTTCTATGCTTTTGTGTTTATTGACCCAAATCATCCACAAAGCTGTGATTTGTAGGTCAATTAGGTGATTCCAAATACTACAGCAAAAAAAATCAGCCCAGTCTAAAATAGGATATTTTTTTAATGAATCAAAGGAAAAAGTCATTTGCCTTATGTCAGGTAGCATAGCGCCTGTTACCAGTATACAAAGGTAATAAGCATGTTCTGGGTAAAACAAAGAGAATGAGCGACGGATTTTCCCACGGCGGAAAACTGATGGGCATTGACCTTAGAGACCCATGACTCATATTATACTAATATGACATGCTCTTTCAGCATCATTTAGAGCCTGAATTTAGACCCTGAAAAAACTATAAGCAGCTTATTAGATTAGGATCTCTGGCTTTGAAAAAATCTTTTTTAAAAAACATAATTATCCCAACTTTCCTTACATTATTGCTCTTTAACATCCTATTTCTAATAATTTGGCTACATGGTTGGGCTGAATAATTTCCCTTTTTTATTTTTAATGGGTTGCTGAAAGTCAAACTGAAGGATATAAAATTGCTGCAGCCCAAACCTCTAATAAAGAATTTGATGATAGGTCACTTATGAATTTGATGAGTCAACTAAACTTGGGAGGCCCTTCAACTGCAGTGTCCACCGGGGGTTTATTAAATGAGCGCTGATGGACACGTATGGCTGTTAAAGTACACTGGGTCAAATGTCTGTGGTTAGTGAACAACTGTCTGCCCTCCTGGTATCTGCTCATAGCTCATCTCATAGCAAATGCTAAATGTAATCAAAGAAAAAACAACTTTACTCTACACTTTTCTTTACTATAAGTTACATGCTTATATATCTTTAACATCCTCTAATTTCTTTGCAAAAGCTAAGCTGTTTATTGGTTATACCCAAGTCTAAAATATCTACAGTAGATCTGTGTCACAGAAGTGTATAGTTACATTTCTGTAAAAGTGCACATCAAGCTATGATGTAGGCTATGGCGTAGGTTACGTGATTACATGGTACCTCTGTGAGATCTATGGACTTGATTCAGAAGCATAAATAAGACTTAACTGGGCACCTGCCCAAACAGATATGTTTGGTAGTGGTTTCTGGTAGCAAACCCAGCTAAGACGTTTGATGACTTACACATCAGAAGAAATCCGTGAATGCTCATATATGTTATAATGCATACAGTAGTTGCTAATCACTGTCTTAATGTTGTTTAGTCTTTCGGCTGCTCCCAGCAAGGGGTCGCCACAGCGGAATACCCAGTCCTCACAACAACTTGGCAGAGGTTTTTACGCTGGATGCCCTTCCTGACGCAACCCTCCCATTTTATCCGGGCTTGGGACCGGCACTGTGTCCAGTGGCGGGGGGGCGGTTTGGGCACTAGCTGGGAATCGAACCCGGGCCTTCTGCATGGCAGGCGAAACACCTACCACTGAGCCACCAGTGCCCTAATCACTGTCTTAATACAACTGTAATATTTTCTGTTAAGTGTATGTCTTCACAAAAACAATGTTGACAATTCCCCTGCAACATATATTTTTTCAAGCAACCCTTTTCATTCCTATTTCCTTCTCTTTTACTTACTATCAATAAAAAACAACAATACACCTCGCACCCCCTACAAATATGTATAAATGTACACACATACTGTACTATGTTCATACTATATTCTTGTATGTTTTCCTGACCTTTAATTGTAAAAAAATTATTATACTGTATGATCACACATGAATAGCAATGTATAATGGGTGTGTGTGTGTGCGCGCATCAGTGAATTGCATGTGATCAAGCTTCCCAGCAAAAAAAACAACAACATTTCCCTAATCCAATGCAATTCCACATACAGTATGTTGCTCATTCTGTACAAAGAACACACACAAAACAGTAAAAAGGAATGAATAAAAACAAATAAATGAAAGAAACAAACCAATGAAAGAACAGACAAATGAATGAATTCATTAATCAAAGTGGTATATAAACAATTTAGGAGCATTATATAAACTTGAAAGGTATTTCTTTAACAAAATTCTTCAGTGGGGCCAACATATTTTGCTCAGTAAATTTTCTTTCTTTCTTTCTTTCTTTCTTTCTTTCTTTCTTTCTGGGAGTTTTGCATCTTGACTAAACTGCTGGATATTGTAATTATAGACAATAGTGGATGAAGCTACTGGTAATGTGATGTCAAATTGCTGCTGGTTACGTTATGTGTTCTTTGGTTATTTAAACATTTAGGGAATTATACAGTTGGTGTAAGAACATCCTTAAACCCTACTAACATACCGTAAGTCCTTTAGAACAGACCCCTCCTCTTTTTAAATCAGTTCTAGTTGACAATCTGCTGCCATTCAAAGTTTCTCCCTCTCCTACTTTGTTTGGTCACTTCATCCGTTTAAATCCCACCCATAAAACCCTCAGGGAAAAGGTTATTTAATCCATTTATTTTCACATACATGAACTTTCAGAAACCAGTGTCACTGTGATTGACAGTGGAAAGCAGTATGCTATCCCTCCGACCCTTAGAGCATGGCAAATTATTGCTCTTTTGGTTCATAAAGACTAATATTTTGTCAGGACTAAAACACATGCTTTAACAATGTTTATGTCTGTAAACATTTTAGTCAGGAATGTGTCAAAATTCTATTACCTACTAAATTTTAGTCAGCTATTCATCTTCTCAACATCATAAAAATAATGAATCTGTAAACACTACTGATGAGTAAACCACCCATTATTATTGATGTAGTTAATGAATAGAGGAGGGCCCAGGACACCACCCTGTGGGACACCTTGATAAATTGTAATAGGACTTGTGCCTGTCACTTACAATAAAATATAGTCTGTCAGTATTTTGAGGTATGAAACAGGCCAAAGCAGCATCGCAGATTCCTTAGTGAAATTTATGATAAATCAACAAAAAGCTGAGAGATTGAAAATAAGAAGGATGTTACCAAGACCAAAGTCAGTATTTGATATGAACTTCATGTTCAATCGTTGGCTTGTCTTCGGCTCTTCCTGGGATGGTTTAATTTGCGATGCAGCCTTGAAAAAAGGGCACCCAATAGCTGGCATAGTCATCTCATTTAAAAGACCTTTGAGGTCAGGCTTGAGGAGTTTCCATTTTTCCAATCAATATAGAAGTGTTGGATTTGGTCTTGAGAGAGATGTTTGCCTTTATCCAGAGGCATCACTTGAGTGATACAGTACAAATATTAGTTTGTTTGAATATTTCTAATGTGGATTTCAGCAGAGGATGTTGCTTTTTTCCCCCTCCTGAACCAGGAATACCAAATATTGGAATTTATTGACCTGCTGAATTGAAACACTGTTGAGTTGAAGGTTAATCAATGATCTATGAACAGCCTTTTCTGTGTTCATTGTTATACCACATGAGCATTACAATAAATATTATAATGTAATGGTGGAGGACATCAGTGGCACCAGAATCTACAAATATGCCATTGTTGTCAAAACAAACGTTAAATTCATTAAGAACCCATACTGCCAGGAAATCCCTTTCTCATGATCACAATATCAAAGAGCAGGAGGGAGGAGGGGCATCTCTTTGATGGATTCTAATTTGGATGATAAATTCTATGGAGTTCTTTTGCATCTGTACACAGCTGGAGAGGGGAATGATTTTCTGCATGCACATGCACAATATTTAATGTCTTCCATAGAGCTGGCCAGTGGACACAGACCAATGCTGATTTGAAATCTAGATATCTCGATATATAAGTCATTTAGCTCTGTGTATTGGACACTATTCAAACCCAATGAAAAAATACAGACTTTTTATATTTTCACTCCATTTAATTGGCAATTTTGTCATTGACAAATAAGTAATTGTAAATACCACCATGTCACCTACCGCTGTCCTGTTATTCCCTTCTTCTGTTCTATCATTGCTTTCTGAAATGCAGGACATCACAACAATCTAATAACTGTGGTCGCCATAAAGCAGGCTGTTTGTTCCATCATTCCTGCCGGAGGCACAAGGCTGATGTGTCCACTGATAGAGGCGCCGGTCTGCAGAGACGTGCTTGGGCTGATTTCCTTTTCTGCTGTCCAACCACACACAATTCCAGAGATTCATCAACACACACTCGGCATCTGAGTGCAATTTTATTCTCACTCTGAAGAGAGAGGGGTAAGTGGATTGGAAATGAAATATGAAGAGTTTATGGTCTGGATAATCAGCTTTCAGAAACTTACCTCTTCTCCATGGATCTGACAGAGGTTTAGACGTGAGGAGATTTCTCGCCTGTCCAGTGTCGAGTCATCTCACACATATGCTCATGCTTTATTGATAGACACTGTGGTGAAAGGGTGAGAAAAAAGAGAAGATAGTGTGTTGGGGGTCATTCTGTATGAGTAGAGCTTCATCAGTAATAAATGGTGTGTGAAACGAGTTGACATTATTCAGGCAGCTTTTGTCGAGCAGCTTACAGTGAGAGATAGATAGATAGATAGATAGATAGATAGATAGACAGATAGAGAGAGAGAGAGAGCGAGAGAGAGAGGGGGGCACGGGGGGGCATGCATGTCTGGAAACAGAAGAGGTTTGCAGTAAGTTATTTCTTTATAATTGGTTAAGTATGAGTAGGAGGAGGACCAGCAGATGTATTGTAAAAACATAATCATCTACATTGCAGGGCTTTTCGTACATCACAGAAACTTTTCCTGCTTTGTTACATAAAAATTTTCTATGCAACATGGCTGCTTCTTATCCTTATCCACTGACTGTGAACATCATATCAGCATATACTGTACATATTTTAACAATGGATGTACATTTCTGTTTCTGTTTTATCTGATTCATAAAATAATGTTTTACAACTGTTAATCTGAATGCTATTTAATTGAACTTTTCACTTAATTTAAACTGTTTGACAGCAATGCAATAAACACCATTTTCAGACTTTTGCGCATTTTAGCAAATTATTTTTCTCTGACACACAAGGTGGTCTATAACATCAGGTTTAAACAATGTGTAACCTTATTATGGAAGCTTTAAACTTTCATATTTTAAGCTAAACCTGACAGATAGCCGCCCTGTTTTTAATCAAAATCTGACACTCAATTACATCTCATCTACTGTCATGTGATCAGTGTACTGATATAAAACTTAAGGGCCAACTGATGGTTGGTTGATACATGAATGAATGTTTTATAGTGAAAAAAATACAATAAATATTACAATATACTGTATATTACAATACTATTTTGTTAATGTTTCCTTTGAGTAACAGGGGTGTTTATATCTTAAAAAAGAGAGAGAAAAAAAAGAGAGGAAAAAACATACCATATATGATTGATAATCAGTGCTGACACTGGAGACTCTTTCCATAAATTCTAACTAAACATCTCCTTAGAGAACACATCACCATATCATCAATTACACATAGTTTTAATCAGTGTCATGACCACTTAAACATCTCTTAAGTAAAAAAAAACAAATAAATGTGCTAGTATTTCTTGAGGCCAGAGTTACTGTCAAAAATTTTGTAATAGAATTTGGACCAATCATATTAAATTATTTAACAGCGCTGTTTAATTAAAGGAGTACTCTCTGAACAGTGAGGTTTTTTCGGGATTGTAAAAAAACTTTTTCAATACAGTTTAAAGATTTAACAGAACATAAGTATTCACACAAGGCCATTATGCTCGTAAACACTGTAAAGCACTGGAGCTGAAGTCATTCGACAAGTAACAACTGTGACACGATCAGAGTATGACATCACAGTATGCATCACCTCATAGTCACTAACGGAGCAAAGGTACAGACTCAACATACAAGCACCATCTGTGACAGAATCGCCATCTCACAGTCTCTACTATGATGTAACTATGATGTAACAGTATATGGTCTGTGTATAAAAACCTGCGTGTAAGAGACTGCAGTCAGTAACATGTGAGACAGAGAGGCGCATGGGCTGCTGGTCATCTCAGGGACACTGATGGTGTGATAATACCGCTCTTTACTTATACGAAGGACTGATCACTTGAATCTGAGTTACTTGATAGTTTATTTTTAATTTTTTTATTTGATATTTGATTTAATTGCTATTGTGCTCAATACAAGAGAGAAAGAATAACTCATGTTATGATTGTTATTTAAGTGTTTTCATGTATCACTAAGAATGTAATATGATGTGTATTATATGTTTGCTAAACAGTTTATGGAATAGTATGTGTTAAGCTTAGTTAAATAATTTTGTTGTATTTGTTTACATTTTATTTAACTAATAATAATTAAAAGTAGTGATTGAACTATTATTTATTAGAAGTAATGTTTTACCTATTATTTATTTATTAAAATTTTTTAAGGTTATCGGCCACTTAGTTGAATCTACTTTGAACAATTGCTGTGTAACCTGCAAAGCTGTCAGACACAAGAATTAAAAAGTGATTCCAGAGTTGATCCTCGTGTCCCCTGTAGTTGGCTAATGGCTTTTTTTTTTGGTTTGAAGCAGAAGCTGATGTGCAAATTCCCAGATAACTCGAAAAACACTGCTTATGTTTAAAATAGTGATACGAATATTTTTTGTTACTTTTCTCTAATTGTTTGTTTGAATGTTTGTATGATTTCAAACCAGTATGCTTACCAAAACAAAAGTCTGCGTATTTTGTTTCAGCGGTAAATGAACCAAGTGGTAAACACTGAAGTTATTATGTAATTATGTTTTTCACATCGGCTGAGATACAGTACAAGGTTACTTGCGATGACATTCAACTTGATGAAAAAGGAATCATATGTTGGGCTTTTTTTTTGTTATAGAGAATGAGGTCCATTCTCTTATCTCTTATAATCTCACCTTTTCCACACTCACAAAAAAGCGGTGTAATGGATGGGCAACTTCAGTATAATTGGTGCAATTATTCTGCATTGTCTGTGATTTTTTTCTTCCTCTTTTCAGAGTGTGTAAAGGGGGTAATTAGTCAGTGCAGCACAATAATGGTCCTGTGTAGATACCGTGACTAACAAGATGAAGTTACTTATCTATGACTGACTGTGATTATAGTGAAAAGTGGACAGATTGAGTGAATCACTTTAATGCCACACTCTGTCTGAGTTATGATATGTGCCTGCACTTTCTGTCTTAGATGTGTCATTAAAAGCTTTAGGAAAAACTGTCTATTATTCTTCACCAGGTACGGTTACTTTAATTTCATTTGTCTCTGTAAAAAAAAAAAAATCACTTGCAGATTTCACTGTATCATACTTTCCAGTAGTCTTATTATTAAACATACTATTACAAAGCTTTTATTTTTGCTTTATGGTTTTGCTCTGTTAACACTGTTAAAATATAGGCTTTTGAGACACAAAGATTCCTTGCTGATATTACAGGTTCTCCTGATGAATTTCCTTGTATTAGGCTCCATCCCTGTTACCCTTGATGGCAACAACAAGATTTATATTTGCACTTGTTGAAAAGCAACCCCAGAGTATGATGCTACCACAAACATAAAAAAGGCGTTTTCACATTTCCTCCCTTTTTTGCTAGAGCATGGTGAATTTTCTCAAATTTTAATTCTTAATGATTCCTGGTCATTTTTAACTCACAGGCCTTAAATCACCCACAAATTGGCGATGCATTATATATGAAATAGAATGATGTATGATTAAGTTGTAATTGCCTACCACTCCAATACAAATTGTGCCAAACTCATGGCAAACTATCACAAAGTGACTAACACCAGAATACCTGTATTTTGGCGATGACCCGAAGCTATGATCCTGTTAGGTGCTTCCATATTAAATATGAAGTGTAGTATTTATTAGAGCATAATGTTAAGTAGTTCAATGTAAAGAGTTTGATTTTGCCATTTTATCAGATTTGCCTCCACCCTCTCTATAAGGCATTCTAGAGTTTTCCACACAGTGATGAAATATACTGAACTTATTTCTGCTTCAATGTCTGTACAAACTGAAAGTTTTGAGAGAACCATCAGCTTTGTGGAAAAAATGTAATCGGTAAATTCTGTGATGGCATCAGGGATTAATTAAGTGGTTGAGGAAATTGCATCATATAAAAATGGACAGTGGAAATTGATATTAGCTATGTTTAAAAGTGAAAGTAAGAGCATTTCCACTTGCAGAATTCAATAGGAATTCACATGACTGGGACTAAACAGCCACTTAAGGACCACTTCTTAGTGAGACTAATTGGAAAACAATGCTTCAGGTTGCTAATGGAAAAAGGTCATGTGGTTTGATTAGTCCAGATTGACAATATTAGAGAGCGATGGCATGCCAGGATAAAGAGGGAAAAGCATGAAACGATACAACAGTCATCCATAGTAGCCACTGAACAAGCCCCTGGAGGTACTGATATGATCTGGGCTTGTTTCATTTGGGCAGGTCTAGTCTCAGTAACATCATGTGGCAATAAAATATAGTCAGCTGCTGACCCGAATCTACTTAACAAGGTTACTACACATTTTTCCCTGATTGCCTATTGCCTATTTCAGGACGCGTATTGCAAAAGAATGCTATATTCAATCAAACCGAATGTTAGTATGTGTGACTTATAAGTGGCTAGGCAGTGTACCATTTTTGTCTAACATGCTGTAGAGGTTGCTGTTGCTATCAGCTGAGCATTGATCGCTTGTCTGATTGTACCTCCGTTATGTGAGAGGATGTCCTGATTTCTTGCACTCCTAGTAGTCTTTGTCATGTTAGAGAAGCTTTGTTTCATGATGCTGTCTGATGTCTCTTGTCCATATAATGCTTGCCTGATTATATAGGGTCTTGTTTCTACCTGTGTATGTTGTTTTTTTCCCCCTGAGGAACCCAAGTGTCTTAGTTTAGCTTTAAATCACCATTTATCTTAATAATATTTGGTTCTCAGATTAGGGTGGAAATCCAAATGTCTCCACGAAAGTTGATGCAAGATTTCACTGTGTCAGTGTGCCTATACACATTGTTGGCTACAAGCTTGCATGAGTCAGTATTTGCAGACAGGCCTGCCATTTTGCCTTAGCCTCATTTGCTGTATTTGTCACAGAGCAACTCAGAAAATGTTGGCTGCCATTCAGCTGTCCTCAAATACCACTATGCTGATGATACTGAGAGCTTTGTGGACTTGCAATTGCCTTGTTAAAGCCTCCTGACCTTTAATAAGCTGGGCAATGTGACCTAGAGCAATCCATTTATCCAGGGCAACACAATGAAGGCAATGCTAACCCCTTCCACACACATGCATGTACTTTTTGTTACAGCACATAGTAAATCCTGTTACACATCTACAGTGGTAAAAATATTGAGACAGTTGTGAAATTCGCTATTTAAATGACATTCTCAAATTGTTAAAATAAAGATATAATCAAGATACAGGATATAACGTTTATGTCCCAAGAGGCACTGCAGTAAATGTTCTACAAATTGCAGAGGCACCAAGGCATTTTTAAAATTCTACTTAGCAACTTAGAAATTACGCCTAAGGGCAAGAAGGCATTTTATTACATCATACTCAGCAGATCATTACATGCCAAGTATTAATATTTAAATGTAACACTTTAGGAAGAACTGAGTCTTTTTTATGACCTTATGCCATTTCTTGCCATCATCTGCATTATGAAAAATAATATGCAATTCTTAGTAAATTCACAGTTATTATAAATTACTGAAATAATACATATCTTTACAATATATGTAAATTCAGTCATGACTCAAGTGCTGTGCCTTCCTATTAGTACAATATGCAATTTTTACTGGTGTTAAGTAGGTTTTTTCCCCTTCCCATTTTCTAATTTTATTAAATTTTATTAAAAATTTTCACTTTGAAAATAATCAATATTTTAAGGCACATTGCTGCCATGAGATTGCATTACTTGAAAGTGCAGAATGAATTCGTCCCACTATGCTACAATTATACAATTTGATACTAAATAAAGATATAAGAGTGATATGTGTATTACTAAGTGATCAATGCTAATGCCAGTCACCAAACTGGCACTATGTTAGAAACATGATTACTATAATAGTCACGTTTCTACCATAGTGCCAGTTTGGTGATTGGCATTAGCATCATTAGATCAGTTTTTTCCACATCTTATACAATAAGATATTCCTTTTTTGGTACAAGTAAAATTCTTATTAGTATTGGATGTTCAGCCCTAGTCCACCATGTAGTGAGGTCTGCTTTATTGTATACAGTTGTGGAATCAGAGGTGGGTAGTAACGAATTACATTTACCCCGCAACATTTACTTATGAGTAACTTTTTGAAAAAAGAAATATTTCTATGAGTAGTTTTACTGCACCATACTTTTTACTTTTACTTGAGTAGATTTCTGAAGAAGAAACGCTACTCTTACTAATACATTTTTTGTCTTCTTTACCCACCTCTGTGTAATGCAATGATATGTATAATAACAATCCCACTATCTGGTGTCATTGGAGTCAGGTTCTTCTTAAGGTTTCTTCCTATTAGAGATTTGCAGTAAACATATATTTAGATTTCTATAAAGACACCTTGCTGAAGAAACGTCAAATTGCTGAAAGGCCTCTACAAGTTGCACTGACTTGCAGTATCCAAGACAATTGACTAATATGCATCAAAGATTCTAATTTACTTTTCAGTGTGTTCTTTACAAAACACTGAAAATATTACACTAATCATTAATA
>JAOVVA010020097.1:0-16386 GCA_028565275.1 Leiocassis micropogon
TTTTACTTCCTTTTTCTTAAACACACTAAATTTCTATATTTTACACAAAATTTCTATTTAAAAAAATATATTTTGCTATATTGTACATAATGTCCTTAATTTGTACAGAATATTTTTATTTTTATTCTAGTTAAATTTAATTTCTATTGTACTTCTTTTTATTCATATTTATTTCTTTATTTTTTAAGGTCACTGGCGGTCATATAAACATTTCACTGCATATCGAACTGTGTATGACTGTGTATGTGACATGTGTATCTTGGACAATGCTATGCTTTTTTATTAACTTTGTGGCAACAGTTTGAGAAAGGCCCTTTTCTATTCCAACATGACTGTGTCCCAGCGCACAAAGCAAGGACTATCAAGAAAATTTGTTAGAAATAAATAAATAAATAAATAATTTAAAATGTCTGTCTCAGTGTTTTTAGATATTTGTGTCAGATGTTACTCTGTTATACTGAAGTATAGTTACATAAGTGTCAAAGGCTTTTATTGACAATTACATCAAGATTATGCAAAGTCAATATTTGCTGTGTTGATGCTTCTTTTTCAAGACTTCTGCAATTCACCCGGGCAAGCTGTCAATCAACTTCTGGGCCACATCCTGATTGATGGCAGCCCATTCTTGCATAATCAATGGTTGGTGTTCATCCAAATTAGTTTTTTTTGTTGTTGTTGTTTGTTTGATTTCTGTTCACCTGCCTGTTGAGGATTGACCACACGAGAAATTGCTCTTAAAGGAAGTTTTTGAACCATTCTTGTTGTGTTCTTAGGCAAAATTGTGAGTGAGCGGACTCCCTTGGCTGAGAGTGGTCTCATGATTCTGTAATAATAGGTAATAATAATGTTCACATGCTGATGATAATATTGTGATTCTGTAATCTTCTGTAATCAAAATTTTAATTTTGTTACAATTAAGACCTCGAACCTCTAAAATAATAATAAAATAATGTTGTCAGAGCTTAAGTCAATAACTTCACAACTAAACTGAACAATTAAATGTATTAATTAAATGTAACCTGTTCCTTATAGCATTAGTTTTCTCACTTAAAAACAAAGTGCAGAATTTAAACAATACAAAAATGTATAATTAAAAAAAATTAAACAAAGAGCTACATTTTACTGAGCAGCACGTATCCACCTTAATTACTATTTCGAAGCAAATTTAGCAAATAGTTTCCTCCTACCACATGAGATGCCAGTGTGTGAATAGGTTTGTTTTTATATAAAACTCCTAACACCTTCCCTAACACCTCCAAAGTCTTGAGCGTCTGTTGAGCAATTGTTAGCTAACTTTTATTTGAATAATTTGCTTTAACTTTTCTGTCAAAAAAGACAGATGATGTTTCCCAGCGCATCCAGAGAAGTATCTACGTACTGTTTAACTGGCTTGTCTAGTGACTCCCAGGAATAGGCTGGGTAACAACCGAGTATAGTTTGGTGACGACTGGAGAGTCGGTGACGGCACGGAAAGACGGCACCTGAGGCAGGAAGGGGTAGCAGCCCAACCTGCAACTTCTGCAAGGAAGTACCCAAATAAGCTACAGAGCAACCCACGGAGAAATACCCCCGAGGTGCCCGAGAGGGGGGAGGGTGCAGGGGTAGTGGTGGTGACCACCCCAATAAGATGGACCTTTTGGCAGTGACCTCAGAAAATGGACTATTGACCACGGTAAGTAGATGTATCTGTGGAAAGGTCTGTAGAATGAAAGGGGCCTAAAAATCCATCAGGCCCGGATGAAATGCCTGGTACAGGAGATTACAGCACAGCACACAAGACTGACGCCTGGTGAGATGCAGGAGGAGCCCAGCACGGAGAAACCCCACAGAGTCCAGAACCTCCAAGTGCCCCATGTCTGAGTGAAGTTCCAAGAGTGAAGTTCCAACTTGTCCACTCTGTCCCAGACCTGGAGCATATTCTGAGTAGCAGCCCGTCTGCTGTTGGAGAAGGCCGCTACCGCTGGCGACACGATCAGGTCCTGAAGTGTATAGCGGAGGCCATTTCACATGCAGTGGCCAACAATAAATATGTTGGCAGCCAGAGAAGAATTGCTTTCGTAAGGGCTGGTGAGCAGCCACAAGCACAGCAAAAATCAACCAGCCTACTCTCATTGGCATCAGACTGGGAGCTGCGGGTTGACCTGGGCAGGCAGGTCAAGTTCCCGGAATTTATAACATCAACCTCGTTGAGACCCGATATGGTTTTAACATCTGCATCTTCCAAGCAAGTTCTTTTGTTGGAACTGACAGTCCCGTGGGAGGACCGCATGGAGGAGACAAATGAGCGAGGTGGCTCAAGTACCAGGAGCTCATAAAGGACTGCCGGAGGAGGGGCTGGAAGGCTTGCTGTGAGTAGGGTACAGAGGCATTGCCACTCGCTCCTTGTGCAAGATATTTGCCAGGCTTGGAATGATAGGAGCTGCAAAGAGGAGAGCCATCAAGTCCATCACAGAAGTCGCAGAAAGAGCCTCGAGGTGGATTTGGATCAAGAGGTCCGCAAAGTGGGCCAGTGCTGCTGGCACACAAATTGGGGCTTGATCAATCCCGGCTGGGTCACCTGAGAGAGGGTGTCCGAAACACCCGATGATCTCAGGAAACATCACTGATGATGTGTCCCAGAGCATCTAAGTGCTCAATTGGATTTGTTTAATTTTCCACAAGAGGCCATAAGTTTGTGTGTGTGTGTCATTTGATTCTATTTGATTGAGCTCCTTACTATTTTGTGATTCCTAAATGAATTAATCGTCTATACTGCTTTATCCTGTATATTATTAACAAATCCAAGTTTTTTTACAGTGCAAGTAAATGTTGAATGAATTAATACTGTATTGTTGGCCCAACTTCTAGGTATTGGTTGAGACAACAGGTAACATTGTGGACTCGTTATTAGTTTGGTGAGTATTTATTGAGTATTTATTTATTTTTAAAATAAAATATGTTTGTTAGCCTACGTGTATTTTAGACAGTTAACGTTATATACGTGAGGCCGGTGTGTTTTCGCTTATCGTTATACTGAGGCACCCTGACATTACTGAGGTGAGTTTAGCTAATGTTATGTACACTGTACAGGAGCTAAACATTCATAACCGTATATATCTCTTTTCCTCGGCTGCGCGAGCGCTCAGCTAACGAAACTTCGAGAAAACAGTTAGAGTAGCGGCGCTTCAGCACTCAGTAAGTTAAAGGATATAAAAATGTCTGTGTTAGTTGGGCTTCAGAGTCGCTAATGCCCATCTATTATTGTTATATCGGTTCACTTATCTTTATGAAAATCGAATGAGTTAATTTAAAACATGTAGTTACTCCTGAGAATGACAAAGTAAATCCCAATAAAATATAAAACCCTTTTAAATATAAAACAATGCATAGCTTTAAAACGTCATTAGACTTCCAGAAACAGTGTTTTACACTCTGTTGGTATATACTGTAGCCTTATTAATATATTTTATTTTTAATCATAACTAGATATTCAGTTAAATTGATCATCTTTGTCTTTACAAGACTCCTCTTGTTTCTTTAACCAGATCTCTGCTGTGGACGATTGGGGTCAGAGGGGTGACGGCTGGACTTTTGGATCTCCTGGAGGAGCCTGAACATGGTGTTAGAGGGGACTGTAGACTTTGAGGGTCAGTGTGACATACAGCAGCTTTAGGAGTGATGTTTGGTCTGGTCTGTGCTCTAAACATGGAATTCCAAAAGGACTGGACGTACACCTATGAAGCCATCCGATCGATTATTATTGGACTTGGAGAGAGACACGCCCCCCTCAGATTCACATGCTGAGAAACAAACTCTTGTTGCCATACAGACTCTTTTGTGCGTCTGACACATTGGGGGGGAAAAATGGTTATGATGTTGTAATGTAAAAGAATCAGTAAGATAGTGATAAGCATCTGGTGTCTCCAGGTATTTTATTGACCTGTAATCAAAATAGAATGTGTATTCTCCTGTTTTATATTTAAACTTTGACTACTTTTGGAAGAATAAAGTTTTTTAAAGTAATGTTTGTGTTTTAATTGTCTGAGTATTGTTGGGCCAACCTGTGTTTCTAAAAGAAAAAAAAAAAAAAAAAAAATTTTTAACAAACTACATCAATGGAAGACAACATACCTTTTTGAGTAGTTGGTCAACCCTAGAGAAATATAATTAATTGAGCCCACAACCAATACTACTTGAGCTGACTTAAATATTTGAATTACAAGTTGAGTCAACTTAAGATTTTGAACCGGGTACACAATGTGTCAACGAAACCGCAATGTGAAATAATTTGTTTGGCCAGCAAATTTCTCTAAAAATTGAGTAAACCTAAAAAAAAGCTGTGCAACTTGTTACTAAACATTTTTACGTTGAGGCGGCCTGTTTTTTTTTTCTCACAGTGTGTGCATGTTTATGAAGAAAATAACAGAAACCCTCGATAATCAAATAGTTCAAACCTCTCCTCAACACCATCTTTATTTCTGGTGACAGAGACCTTTAACCTGAAGATGGAAGGGTACGGTGGCTTAGAAGAGGAAGATTGAGCAGCACTAACACCCACCCACCATGTGTGTGACGGGGCAGTTCAGCAGGTCACTACAGTAGGTATAAGACCAGTAATGATGTCAGTGCTTAAAACACACCCTGGATTAGTCCCTAGAAAGAAGAACAAATAACCACAGGTAGGGAGTCAGGCATTTTATCACCACACAGACAGTTTCTTTGGAAGGCTTGGCACACTTATATGCACACACACATATAAGAGAATATCCCGGTGTTAAACCTGCTCATGGTACATATCTGGGGTTCACAGCACTGAATAATCCTCTGTTCCAAAATCTATCCCATTGGCCTGTGAAAAAAAAAAATCCATAAAATTATTATGCGAATATTTCTTTCTTGATATGTATATAAGAGTGTGTTTGAGCTCCTGCGTTCACTTTTCTGACCCAAAACTAGACATGTTTTACAGCAGTGAGATAAAAAAAAAAAAAAACCATACCATCGTGCACTGTGTGAGCCTTTTCTCCACACCTTTGTGCTCCATCTTGAGGGAACCGTGTGCCTGCTGCTCTCATTCTTTCTAATAAAACACAGCCACGGAGAGAAGAGACTTAGTGTAAGTAGTCTTTCCAACTTCAGTGTATCTTAAATGTCCAGTAAATATTACAGAAGCGGAGCTTATCTACAACAGTAGATCAGCAGAGGCCTTGCTTTCCAAATGATCTCTCAAGTTAAAAACAACAAAACAAAACTTTAGACTTGCACATTATAAAGTAGCTCTCCGAATGAAGTATCCTCACTAATCTAATTGTGAGCATTACCCTCAATAATCGATCACTGCGCTGTTTTCATGAAACTTGGAGACTTTGACTTATCACACTTCCTGGATGTGAGTTTTATATTGATTAAAATTGTAAAGATGTATGGAATTACTGGTACTGTATTATAATAAAAATGTCAAACACACAATATCGTTACCTTTAACCTATAACCAGAGGCACTAAAGACACTGAAACAGATACAGACCCTGATTTGTTAACCAAAAACCGTGTAGCTCTGTTCATCTTAAGTGTACATTTAAATAGATATTATATCTAGAAAAAACTGGCTGCTCTGAGTGATATTGATTGTGGTTTGGGGATGACCTCAGGGGCGGTGCTGTCAGTGGGTGTGACTCTGACTCCATCCACATCAGACACCGAGCTCAGATCCAATGAGGAAACTCCTGAGGACGCTTTCTGCTCCAAGTCTGAATACAACATCAACAAATACAGAAAATAATCACATAAACCTGCATGGAACATGTATATGATATTTACACACACTGCCTGGCCGAATAAGACGTCGCCATCTAAGGAGATTCAAATACTGGAATCGGGATAAGAACCCTCCAACACATTAGCTGCGCCATTGTTTAGGCAATGTCACAGCCTTTATTTCCATCCAGAGTCACTTGAATTTCTCCCCATATTGATGATGGGAGAGTCTGACCGCTGTTTAAAGTCTTCTTCAGCAACTCCCAAGGATTATCAAAGGGGGTTAAGGTCTGGACTCTGTGTTGGCCAATTCATGTGTGCAAATGGCGTCTTATGCTCCCTAAACCGCTCTTTTACAATTTAAACCTGATGAATCCTGACATCGTCTTTCTGGAATATACATGTGCCAGTAGGGAAGAAAAACAACCCATTGATGGAAAAACCCTACATTCAGGTCCTCAGCTGACTTTATTTTTTGGGCACATTAACAGTCGAGACCTAGGAAATAGGAAGTCGAAATAGGAAGCTTTTTTTAAAAAAAATGTTTTATTTTTATTAGTTTCACTGATAAGTGGTTTTCTTAAGGCTATACAGCTGTTTAGTGCCAATCCTTTAATTTCTCTTCACGTTGTGTGTGAAAATGCTCTCATTGTCAATATTAAACATTAAACATGAGTTCCCTTTTTTTTTATTTTTAAAGAAAAAATACAATTTGATTTCATGAAGGCCATCCCAGGAAAGCAAGACCAAGATATATATATCGCTATATATAAACATGTTTTTCTTTCATAATTAATATGTTTATAATGTTTATTCAGTATGTTTATAAATACATGTTGATGTTCTTTATATTGTAATTAATCTTCAATAATTGGTTTGACAACAATATAATTTTTTTTTTTTAAACATTCATGCCTATAAATCCATTGTGAACTGAACAGAAACAGACAGACAGACAGACACGTGGTGACACTGACCTTTTCCATCTTTGTGTTTCTTATTAAAATAATAAAGTGCTGCCGTGGCGACTGCAGCTCCACCAGCGGACAGCAGGGGGCGCTCCATCACTTGAAAATACAACCTGCACAAACAGCAACTCATCTGTACAGCGACACTGACAGACTGTTAAACCTCCTGTGAAACGGTTAAGTTCTACTTGCAGTAAACACTCGGACCGGCCTTTTTTTTCTCTCCTCTTGGTGTATAACCGCGTTTGGCATCAACTATGTTACTCTACCGCCACCTGCTGGTCTGCGCCGTTATCAGTCACTTACTACTGGATGACGTCACAAAACAGAACGCGCGTTCACGTGACGCTGACGCTCGTCTATGACGCACAAGAGACCATGATCTAATGATGAACTTTTATCTATTACTATTTTAACTCCATTTTCTGAATGTAATCAGATTAATTAAGAGTATTAATTTTATTTCTTCAGAGTCTTAAAGCGTGGTGTGTTCTTCATCACTGATTAACTTGAGAGGTGTTTTAGAATTTGTTAGAAAAGTTTGAAACATGACAGCTTTTGACCACTAGATGTCACTGTAACCTAGAATTCATTAGAGAGAGAGATTTCCTTCAAGCTGATTTTTTTTAAAGGACCACACATCTAAGTACAAGCATCTTCACACACATAAAAAAAAAAAGAATGATTGAACTGCTTGTTAATTGTGTAGACATTCTCAACAATTCATTCCTGTCCTGCAATAATATCCAAGCTATTTTTTAAAAATTATAATTAAGGAATATAGCAGAGAATGTAAACACAATGCCGTCTCTACCCGACTACCATAAATATAAATATTTTTAGACGAGTACTGTTAATGTACCAGAGAATCTGTGTGAAAGGCCCACAGGATACCCCAGAGCTGAAGACTGCTAAAGCAAAACTCCTACTGGCCCCAACATACACCCAAGCTCCCCGTGATCTACAGTATCTTGTGACTCCGGCACCAGACACTCAGAAGGACAAGCCACCCACCTTTAAAGTTTACTTCCAATCAAGAGGTCACCACAGCAGTCCATCTGATCAGCACACAACTTGGCACAGGTTTTACAGTACGCCGGATGCCTTTCCTGGCACAACCCTCCCATTTTATCCGGGCTTAGGACCGGCACTGAATGCAGGGTTTGGGTAGTATGGTGTGTTGCAACCCTCCAACAGCGGGGCTCGAACCCCAATCCTCAGATCCCAGACAGAGCAACCTGGAGCCTTGTCCGTCTAAGTCACCACTCCCCAGTTAGAGATTATTAATAATATTTAATTAATTATATATTATTAAGTCTTGGTATATGTCCACACACGAAAGCGAAAATACAGGTGTTTGTTAATCATGCACCTTGTTAACAGGACCAAATATACCTCAGTTCCAAAATGTATCCCATGAGCTTGTAAAAAAAAAAAAAAAAGCAAACAAAAAACAGATTTTCATGAAATTATAATGCAAATATTTACATGTACATTCACAGCATTCATCCAGAGTGACTTACATAAGTGTTTTGAAGTTTCCATCAATAAATATATCCTTACATCGGTTCATTAGGTTACCAACTAAAAATACGATCAGTCAGACACTGTAGGGAAGGATTATTATTATTATTATTTATTTTTTCAGTCAAAACAAATACCTAAGAAACAGATATATCTTTAGACGTTTAAAGATTGCCAGTGACTCAGCTGGACGGACATAAAGAGGAAGGTCATTCCACCACCTAGGTGTCAGGACAGTAAACAGTGTAAATGTATGACTTCCTTAATCCCTGAGAGATGGTGGGACCAGACGAGGAGTGCTGGAGGATCAGAGGGAACGTGGTGTGTTTAGAGCTGAGAGGTAAGTGGGTGCTGGGCCATTTTTAGCTTTGAAGGCAAGACACAACAAGAGCGTGTAAGGTTAGCAATGTGAGGGGGAAAGAACTGTTGATTGTCCAGACAGCGTTACCCCAAGCTTGTAGGCAGTAAGTGAAGGACTAATTGTCCAGAGAGATCAGAAGATCCTGAAAGGGGGATGAATCACCTGAAATAAACAGCATTTCAGTCTGAGATAAGACTAAGAAAAGTATATTTGAATATATGTTTCTCAATACTGATATGTGAAGGTGTTTGTGAGGTCCTGTATTTACTTTTCAACTAGTCCAGGATGTCCTGTTCATCTCCAGGGAACTGTAATCCTGCTGCCGGTGTTCTTTCTTCTAAAAAGAGACTCAGAATTTATTGTTAAAGTGGCGTTTGACTTGCACACTATTAAATAGAAATCTGAATAAATTTTGGTTTATTGGTTGCCAGAGATGCCAAACTGCCCTGATCTATCTTTGGCTCCTGCACTTAGGGGCACCAGACTCTCACGAGTCGCCCACTTTATTGCCTCATAGCCGGATTCACAGCCAGGGATTTAAAAGTCTTGGCACATGTGGACACACATAACACATAGGAGAACATCCACGTGTTAAATGTGCTCCATGCAATTAGCTGGTGTTCATGGCGTTTTATACTCTTCATATTCAGGATCTATACCATGGACCTGTAAAAAAAAAAAAAAAATGACAAAACAGATTTTCTTAACATTATAATATGAATATTTGGTGCATAGTATGGATGTATGAAGGTCTATGTAAGGTTCTGTACAGTAAGTCCCCTACATATGAACATTCAAGTTTCAAACATTCGAAGATATGAACATGCGCTGGCGCCTATTCAGTCAAGGAATTTAGATCACATGTCCGGTGTACATCGTACATTGTGTGTGCAGTGAGCATCCCAGGATGTCCGGAAGTGAGTGTAAAAGCAGCGGCGATGAGGCCGGTACTGCTAAGAAGCGCCAAGCGATAATGATAGGGACAAAAGTGAAAATAATTGAGAGAATGGAACAAGGTGAAAAGATGGCAGACATCGCTCGTTCTTATAACATGAATCGTTCAACCATCAACACGATTCTAAAGAACACTGTACTATAATATACTGTGTATCACCAATTGTGCTAGTATCACCTAGACAATGTTTGTTGGACTTACGAGCAAATTGGACTTACGAACGAGCCCTTGGACCAGAACTGGTTTGTATGTTGGGGACTTACTGTATTTACCTTTTTGACAGGCACTTAGCACATGGTATCCTATAGCAGTGAGACGAAAAACTTACTTTCAGTAACTCAATGCACTGTGCTAGCCTTTCCGTCACCACTCCATGCTCCATCTCCAGGGAACTGTGAGCCTGCTGCTCTTGTTCTTTCTCCTAAAACAAAGCCGTAGAGAAGAAGAGAGTCAGAATTTAGTGTTCTTAACTTCAAGCGTCTTAAAAATACAGTGTATTTCACATACTGTAAGCAATGCAAGGATAAAGCTTACCTTTAGCATCATATCCCATCTGATCTCCATGGATTTCAACTCCTGATCTTTTTGTTCACACTCCTGAAACACAGTCATGGAGGAAAAACAGCGTCGAACGCCTCTAAATGATTAACATACCTGTACATCTACCATTAATTCAATAATAATAATAATAAAAAAACACATCTTATAGCAGAAATGCATTTATTTATATTCTCATCAAGACTGTGCTGGAACTCCAACACCAACATGTGGCCATAAATAATTTCTAAAGGAACAACTAAATATAAGGATTTATTTATTTACCAAGGTCATCTTATTACACTTCCTCGTGGTCTCAGTGAGTTCTGTCTCCTGATCATGCACTACGGCGTGCAGTCTGTTCACTTCAGCTCTCAGGTCAGTCTGCTCAGTCCTCAGCTCAGCATTGGTGGCCTGCAGTGCTTGGTTTTCCATCGTAAGTTCAGCCAGAGACACCTGGAAGTTCAACAACCAAAGCATCACTCATGAGAAAAGAGTAAAATACTTTGCATATAAAAGGTCTGTAACAACATTACAAGAATGAACATGACTAAAGACACGCCTACCTTTAACATACTGTGAGTCTGGTGCTCTTGTTCTTTCTCCTAATACATAGCCACGGAGCAGAAAAGATTTAACCTTGAGTCCGTCCACAACTACAGAAAGCCACTTATATTCAACACAACATCTAGAATCTTTTACTAAAAATATAATTTTTTAAAATTGCCTCATGTACAAACTGTTTCTTCTGTGATGTAACTCATTCTTCAGCATGAACAGCACACGTCCTCATATTATTTCTAAAAGAACTGCGTAATGCAAGGGTTGTCTTACCTGCTTCAGAGCATCACGCTTCGACTCGGAGTCAGAGAGCATTTCCTCCAGCTCCCTCACCATACCTCGCAGATAGTTCACGTGGTACATCATGGCACATCTCTCCGTCTCCATCTTAGCAAGGAACACCACGGCTTTGTCATACTTCCTCCTAGCTTCACTCAGCTTTATCTGGAATTGGTGTCATCGCAACAACCAGTGATTTTCGGCTTTATTTACTTCTACACCCATATTTGTTCATGTTTTGGGCCAAATGTTCCCCAAAACATGACCGGACAAGAATCACCAACAGCGGGCATGGCTACAAAATGAGCTCTGATAGATTTGGCATCACACACATCACCTTCATCTCTGTAACCGTGTCACAAAGCCAAGTCTACTAGGTGAGTCAAAGTTGCGATGTTGTCCTCTCTGTTTTCTCTTTCAGCATTTTCTTTTTAATGTCTTTAGAATTTCAGGTATTCATTCATCAATCTTCCACCAAATACCTGTTTTGTAGATTCCACTTGATGCTATAATTACGGAATAACATTCTCCACCCGACACACTGCCACAGTTGCAGTGTGTCCTGTTTCTGCACTAGTACCTCAATGAAACTCCTTAAACGCAATGATTATCAGACTCACACTCATTTCTTGAACCTTGGTCTGTGTCAGAGAGAGCTCTTCCTTCTTGTGCTGCACCGAGCCTCGCAGTGTTTTCATCTCAGACATCAGCTCAGACTTCTCACTCTCCAGCTGAGAGACCTCCTGGTGTTTCCTCTCAGCTTCAACCAGAGACACCTTTCATTGTTTTCGTACACACAAACAAACCCGTCAGAACAAACTGGTAAAAAACACAACAAAAGAATGTCTATAAAAGATGACAAAACAAGAATATAAGGACACAGACACATTAGTACTTCATGTAAGAGGGACTATGGTGTCCTTATTATTACTTAATGCACACACCAGGCTTCCTTATGCCCCACTCTTTCTTTACCATCGCTTGGCTCACGTCTGAAAAACAGACGTGTCTTTCCCAGACAATGAAGGTTAACTCGAGTATTTTCTGCTAAAATGTTCACGATGGCAATGTTGCCACATCGGTGTGTCAGATAATGAACTAATTTGTCATGAGCTGCATCAAGTGGGAAAATGTTATATAATGTGCTTTGAGGTGCATAATTCCCAGTGTGCAGGACTCGATGAGTTCTCACACACAGCTCATCTTCTATACATCCATGTATAAAATACTCAAAGGATCTGAATTAACTGAAAAAAAAACTAACCTTTAGGAACTCATCACGCTGTTTTAAAATTTCTTTCATCTCCTTGCACTGGGACTCCAGGATATGCTGAGCCTCCTGCTCTCGCTCCTTCTCCTAAAGCACAGCCATGGACACCAAAGGGCTTTAAACTTAAGTCATTAATGTTCATGTCTACACCGGGCCACGTTCCTTCAGTTAAAACCAGCCAGTAGCTCATCATTCCGCACTAAGATCATAAGATTTTGAAGACGATTTTTTTTCTCACTCACCCTCATTAGCTCTTTACACATTCTGAAGCTCAGAGTGAGCTCCTCTTGCAGTGTGATCACGTTGGGCTTCAGGTTATTGTTCTTCTTCTCCATCTCATAAATGATCTCCATCGCCTTCTCAAATCTCCTCTCAGCTTCACCCTGAGAGTCCAGAAGGAGCAACAAACGCTTGTTGGCTTTAAATTCAAAATGTATGAGTTTAAAGTCCACAGTTTGCAGATCATTATAAGCATTAAAGTTCTTAACCTTTAACTGGGACCGAAATATCCTTGCCAATAGAGACATGTCTTTTACTGTGACTGTTGATTTGTCACTGCGGTGCGAGCAAAAATGGATGCCATGCTTGTGATTTGCATGAAAGAAGAACAAATCGTGCAGTGATTCATTATTGTTTTGTGGTCTGAGGGTTTACCCAGTGCTGGAACAACTCACAGAAAAAGCATAAACCTAAGCGTTTGGATATGTGGAAACAAAATGTGGAAAGTTTCTTAAAGAGAATCATTACTGGTGACGAGACACAGATTCATCACTACGAGCCTGAGAGTAAACGGCAGAGTCTGGAATGGAAACGTCCTCAATCGCTGACCGAGAAAAAGTTAAAAAGTCGACCATCAGCTGGAAAATTCATCAACGCTTACAGTTTTCTGGGACTCTCATCTTAAAGGCCAGAAGTATCGGAACATTATCAGGAAAAAGGTGCTCGTTATAGTGAGACACTTATTGAAGAGCTGAAGCCTAAACGTCAGACTAAACACAGAGGACTGATATCCAAGGACGTTGTGATCTCGCATGACGATACACATCCGCACACTTCTGCCCACACTGTTTACAATTTGTGGTGTTAAAGCGTCCTCACTATCGTCCTTATCTCGCTCCTTTGGACTTTCACCTGTTTGGTCCCCTAAAAGCAGCCCTAAGAGGACGAAGATTCACTTCTGATGATCAATCAGAAGTGACCCAGGGTGTATGAGTAGGATTAAAAGCTACACAGAAGAGCTGTTACTGAGATTTACTGCCAATAACTACGTAAGTGTACATTTACTGTACATAGAAGTTATACCAGGAGAAAAACCTGGATGATATTGTGTTTCATTAGCCTTTAGATCCAAAGTGGCTATAATGCTTTCATGTATTTGACATTCATCTCTTATTTCTATATAATGATGCACTAATGTATATATATTTTGTGTGCTCTACAGTATGTGCAAGTGAGAGTGGTTTGGGGATTACCTCGAGGGTGGTGCTGTCAGTGTGTGTGACTCTGACTCCAGCAACATCAGACACCGAGATCGGCTCCAGTGAGGAAACGTCTGTGGACGCTTTCTGCTCCGAGTCTGAATACAACATCAATAAATACAGAAAATAATCACATGAACCTCCATGGAACAAATATATACTATAATAAAAATTTTCTGAAATGTATTTCTTCTTTCACACATAGAATGTCTTCAATAGTAATAAATTAAATAAGTAAGTAAATAAGTTTTTGAACCGAAAATAAAATATAAATAAATGTAATTATATTTAATAACTGGTGTTACTTCTCTTTCTGGTAATTACAGTAACGCCAATGAGAATTTAGGGAAAAATCTTAATTATAAACATGAATCAAAGACATTAAAGACAAACATAACAATTTAGAGAAAAATATTAATTATTTACAAAATGCCTTTTGTGTGTGAGACCAAATGATTTTCAATTACGTCAAAATCAATTAATTATTAGATGTAATCAGTTTTTATGTCCAATTTCTGACAGTTATAATTATAAAGTGCGTAACACCAATGACAGACTCAAAGGTTTTGCGTAAAATAAAAAAATGAATTATGATATTTCTAAACAAATGAAAAGAGACATCTGACATACGTAGCTTTTACACTTGTCTCAGCGCTCTTCATCTAGTCACCTCAGGAACAATTTAAAATGATCAAATTTATTTTCAAAATAAATAAAACTCTTTTTGTGCAACAGTAACACCAAAGTTTGCGGCGAATGATATTTATTTCATATTATCAATCAATCAGTTATTCTTTCATGAGTTTAGTGTATTTTATGAAATATTCATGTTATCCTAAATAAGATTGATTTGATGAATAAAATATCTTTGGATAAAAGGTATAAAGGACCACTTTGATGTATGATCAAAGTAAGATCAAATCCGTTCCTTAGAATTTTTTCTTTAATGCTACAATTATTTTAAAAAAGTATTGAAAAGTAAAGTAAGAACATATACGTTTCTATATTTTCTGAAGATGTACAAGTAATTTTTGCTATGTTAGGTCTGCTGATGCCAAAATCATTTAAATTAAGTAGCCACTTTCCACTATTTTTGTAGAATGAAAGAGGGAGAGAGAGCGAGAGAAAGAGCGCGCGAGAGAGAGAGCGAGAGAAAGAGCGCGCGCGCGAGAGAGAGAGCGAGCGAGAGAGAGAGAGAGAAAGAGAGAGCGCGCGCGAGAGAGACCTTGAGTGGTGTCAGTGTCCTCGCGCTCCGGTGTTCCCTCTCCCGCGGTGACTGCAGCTCCGGCCGCGTACTGCAGGGGGCGCAGTATCAGCTCCACCGCCTTTAAAACTAATCTAATGAAACGAATCATCATTCCAGCACTGAACCTGCATCACCACCAGCTGTAGGTCTCTTTCTGCTCTGCACCTTTAACAGTCACATCCTGAATGACGTCACAAAACAGAACGCGCGTTCACGTGACGCCGACCCTCGTCTATGACGAATGAACTAATTCTGCTCTTTTTAAACGTTTATCAACGTTTATCAACGTTTGTTTACTTTTTATTCAGTTTTTATTACTCTCAGTTTTTATTAATTATGCTTAATTGAATTAATTAAATAAGTGAAGTCGTCGGAGTTAAACACTCAATAAATCCTTTCCTGATTATGTACAATCTTAAAATCCATGCCAGATAGAAATATGATTTTAATAATAGCATTAAGCCTTGTGTTTGCAGCTATCACAGGTTTTGTGTAACATCTGTTTAGAGTCAGGGAGAGACTTTAAGATCACCTATATTATAAATATGTCTTTACTATGCTGATATCATTTATCTTCCCTAACCAAAAAGGACACTTTGCTTTGACCAGTTGAGGAGATTTACTTTTAGGGCACTGAGATGTGTTTTAGAAGTTGTTAAGAAAGTTTAACGCATGACAGAGTTTGACCACTAGAGGTCACTATAACATAGAACTTCATTAGAAATGTTAAACCCTTTATTAAAAACATTAATATTTACTGCAAATAAACATTTGTTGTAACACAAAATTGCACTCTGTAAAATTCCCCATTGTAAATTTCATTCATTTTTTTCTTTTCTTTTTGTTGTTGTTGTAGAAAATAGTGACTTGTATAACACTCTCCATCTGTTTTTCTGACATCTGTATGGTTTCTCAGATATTTGGGTTAATTTCAAACCCACCTTTCCAAAAAAAAGAATAAATAATAATAAAAATAAATCTTTCCCAACAGTGTTTGACTGACTGTAGTTAGTTAGCCACCAGTGTAAGGATCTATCCAATGATGGAAACTTCAAAGCACCTCTGTAAGTCATTCTGGATCAGAGTGTCGGCCAAGTGCCTAAATGTAAATATAAATGTAAATGTATTTTAAGACACAAAGGTCAGCTGTTCTGGCACACAGTAATTCTCGCAAGAACAGTATTGTGTCAAGTGCAATTATTTACAAAACCCATCAATCAACATTATGAAACTGTCTCTCATGAAGACAGGGACGGATTATAACATTATGAAACTGTCTCTCATGAAGACAGGGACGGATTATGGGTTGTGTGGGCCCCTGGGCAAAACGTTCGCAGGGGCCCCCTCCCTCAAAAAAAAAAAAAAAAAACGCCAGCAGTGTCTGGGATAGCTAGTTGCTACGTCATCATGCCACTTGTGGGTCCAAACTAGTGCGGCGTACGCGTACCGTGTTGTAAAAGCAGAATGATGTT
>JAOVVA010020185.1:0-16380 GCA_028565275.1 Leiocassis micropogon
ATTCTGTATCTTTGTGTTTGCGGTGCTTAAATTGTTGCTGTTCCTCTGTAATCCTGCAGGTGGTGCACTCTAAACTATTCACACATTGGCAGGTGGCACAGCATCCTGTGTGGTAGGAACGAATAAAAAAAAAAAATTTAACATCATATCGGGATATTTATAAATTTTTGATACTAACAGAATCAGTATACAAAATCGAATCAGCACCTAGGTATCCTGCTGCCTGGTGATTCCCATCCCTAGAAAAGTTGTTTAGATGCTCCTCCCTTTTTTTTCTCTTTTTTTTTTTTTCTTTTCTTTTGAGCACGGTTGTATAGATTAGTTACTTAACTTATAGTATACGTCTTTGAAGTTGTGTTTTTGTGTGTGTGAGAGAAAAATCCCAGGATACTTTTTCCCCTTCTGCGCTTTGTCATGCTGGCGCACAGGATTATGGGGGGAAAAGTAGATGAAGTGCGTGGTTGCGCTGGAGGAATCTGACTGGATGCCTTCCTGTGTAACCTGTATTCAAGATTTTATTCTCGGTAGGTTGGTTTCCATCGAAACGTTTACCAAATCTCAAGCAGACTTGTACGCCCATGTTGTTAAAGTAAAGCAGCATGATGACATGAGAGCAGAGCACGCATCCCTCCCAAACATCTGTAGCTGTCGTAATATCTTAATATTTTGTAACTGTATTTGGTTGCCACGCCGACTTCTTCCCTTCTGCCAGTGAAACGCTGTGCTTCTTAGACTTCAATACAAACATGCTTCTGGCTTGAAATTTTCACATTCTTTCTCGTCTAAGCTGTTGTTTTTGCATTAAGGAATGAAGAAATTTTAAACCAGCTCACGAGTGAGCTGGACGCTCTGGCTGTAAGCTGATGGAGAGAAACCCAGTTGCAAAATATGGGGGGAAGTTGCAAATATCTCACTAACACAGCTTTGATGAGGAATTGAGTTCATGGTTAAAAAGATGTTGAATATATGTTGTCTAGTCAATGCTTCCTGAATGCAGACGGAAAACTTTACCCGTGCTTCTGCTTGAGGAACCCATTCAGTTCAGTTGATTCATTGATGCCAAAATGCCAAATTTTCAAAATAAATTTAAACATTGGATTCGAGGTGTTAAAAAATAAAATCCTCTATAATCCCACAGGTGGTGCACTCTAAACTATTCACACACTGACAGGTAGCATAGCATCCCGTGTGATAGGAGCGAATTATTTGCTACGTTTAGAATTGTTAGTGTTAAAAAGAAAAAAAAAGAAAGAAAAAAAAAAGTGAGCTTTAGTGAGGTCAGGTGGTGAGGAGGTCTGAGACGCAATCAGTGTACCAGTTAATTTCTTTTTTTTACGTTGAAGGCAGGTCTCGGGTTCTTCCAGTCCAATGTTGGCAGACCTTATGTTTATAAAGCTCACTTTGTAACCTTGGATCCAGTGAAGGGATAATTGTAACGATAAAACATACAGAGACATTCTGTACAATCATGAGCTTCCAACTTCGTGGCAAGTGTTTAAAAAAGGAATCCGGGTGTGTGACGGTCAGGTGTTTACAAACCTTTTTGCCAAATAACGTCTGCTGCTGGGTGGAATGTAATCCCGTAGTTGATTGAGAGCTACAAGTTTAATCGTGGAAGAGAAAAATCAATAAAGCTGCAAAGAATTTTAAATAAAATTACTGTGACAATAGGTGCAGTACATTACTGGTGGTCTTTTTGACAAGCCATATTTAAGCAGGGTGATATTTCTTCACATGGCCTGAGACACGAAAGAGAGCTCAATGTGTTTGTGTGCAGTGGGGTAGAATTCAGGGTGTCCTCCTTTCCCAAAATAACCACTAACATGGGGCCATATCAGGATTCGCTCAGTTACTGTGTTTGTGTGCATGAGTGAGGAAGAGGGTTAGAACATGTAATGTTCCCTCACACACACACACACACACACACACACTAGACAGTGTGTGAAGAAGCTCATTTATCCTACTGTGGCATGTTATTATTGCCTAGTTCATGTGCGGAAACTTTTTTTTTTTTTTTAAACTTTGGGAGGAAAGTAAAAAAAAAATCACTGCTTGAGGAACATCCTATAAACCCAGCCAATCGAAGACTGGCCAATGGTAAACTCGTGGATCGGTTGGTTTAGATTCGAATGGAAATTATTCTTTGGTGTATAAAGTTTTTTTCACTCAGGAACGAGACACAAATGTACAACCATGGCTTAAGAAATCCAGCAATGTCCCTGGGACGCCCCCCCCAACCCACACACACACACACTGTTTGGCAGCAGATGGAGTCGGTGTGCTATAAAGGGAATTTTTCTGATTTGCTGCTGTATCTTGTGTATTAACAGGTGGATCTGTGTTGCCAGAAAGTGAATTTAAACCTATAGTGAGGAATCGTGCTTTAGTTAAAGAATTTTCATTAAAGAATTGTAAAAAGCATTAAAAATATGAAACACACATTCTTGGCTTCCAAAGCAAAACTATATATAGGCTGTAACCAATTTCATACAAAAGCACTTATCTTTACCACAGCAGCAAAAATAAAATCTCTACACTCTACTGTCCATGTGGAATCAGTTCAGTTTCTCTGTGGGACATAAAAAAAAAATCCCCACTATGGGTTAACACACTGATCCTGATCCCAGTGTTAACCCTAACTTGCTCAACTAATTGGCAGTCCATTAGTGCTCCTCCTCATTCTGTGTACCAATCACCCCAACACAGCTATCAGAGGAGCTGGAAAGTCAGAAGCAGAAAATGGGCATTTTGACATTTGAATAAAAACCTGAACGGCAAAGTATGTTAAAAATAACCTGAACGGTATTTTTAAATAAGATCTTGCTTACAGATTTGAGAGAGAGGGGGGGGGGTCTGACCCCAGCTGAGTTCGCTAGGACGAACAGAAGGAGTTTGTTTGTGTTTTGTGTTTGTGATGTCACTGCAAAGGTGTCACGGGTACAGCACACTGGGTCACCATCGGCACAGGCAGATGCGCAGGGGTTATGGGCTATTCGACCGGCACGGCGTGTCCTCAGAGAGGAGCGTGAGTAACACAGCGCATTCTAGCGCCGTAAACGCTGCAGTGTTTAGAGAGGGAGAGATGAGGTAGGGAGACTGGGAGGGGTGGGGGAGGGGGGGCTGTGGTGTTGGAGATTGCTGTGTCATTGGTGCACTCTGCATGCTCACTGGCGCCCTCTTTCACTAGCGCTCTCTCTCTGCTGCTTTCCCTTTTATTTTCTCTACCTCTCTCGAACATCGTGACAGTATGCCGAAGCCTCGCCCCCTCCTCCTCCTCCTCCTCCTTCAGCCACGCAGCACGAAGTAGTGCATCTTTCGTCTACGACAACGTGTGTGTGTGTGTGTGTGTGTGTGTGTGTGTGTGTGAAGGGGAAATTGTGAAATCGGATGACGTTGTTGAAAGTAAACGTGGGAATCCTATATATTTGAGCTCAGATAAACAAACGACGTTTTAAAGATAAGCTGTGTGTGTGTGCCGGCTGCTGTTGCTGAGGTAGCAGAGTAGTGCAGATGAAATCTCGGTGAAGGGTGAGCACGGAAGAAAGAGGGGCGGGGGAGGAGCAGGAGATGCACGTGAGCGAAGAGGTTGCGATTGTCAGGGGGCGGAGCTTAGTATCAGGCAATACCCTGTTTCTTTCGCCTTGCCTGCTTCTGTCGCTCTCCATCTTCAGTCCATCTGCCGCCGCCTCTCGCCTCTTTCGCTCTTTGCGCTGCTTCATCCTTCACCGTTCTAAATCTGAGCAGCAGGTTCAACAGGATTAATACACACACACACACACACACACACACACACAAACACACATGCTGGTGTTTAGTGTTTTGCGAGTTTGTATTTTCTTACCTCCTTAACGGAACGGTGGCTGCTTTCCTGACCCGGTAGTCTGTGTGTGTAGAGAAACCGAAGGGCAGCTGGGGTGTGTCTGGACCGCGTGTGTATGAGAGAGAGAAGAGAAAGCCGCCAGAGCAGCCGGAGAAGGAAGGATGGTTTTGCCGATAAAGCTGCTCCTGCGAGTGCATGTCTCCGGGGCGACAGAGCCCTGCCCCTTCTCGCCATGAGCCGGGTCAACCGCGTCTCCTGCTCCATGCTCAACTGTTTCGTAAGTGCAGTGTGTGTGTGTGTGTTTGAGAAGGAGTGTATGTAGATGTGAACAAGTGGTGTTGATGATCTGGTGTGAAGTGTGTGTGTGAGTGAGTGTTAGCACGTGAGCTTACAACGCTAACCGGAGTGACTGAGAATCCTGTTCTCAGAGAGAAAGGGAGAGATGTGGAAAAATATGCTGTTCTGATTCCTTCGCTTTTATTCTGGCCGTGTTTGTGTGAGGACGAGGATGTGCTCGCTCTGTGCTTTAGAATACAGAACCAGATTTTTTTTATTTTGGTAATTTAAGTAAAAAGTTCATATTTCATCCTTCCTTCCTCCAACTTCTGTCTATTTTCTTCTTTTCCCGTTTTCAATTTTCTGTCTTCTGTCATTTCCTTTATTTTGTCAGGTTTATTAGCATGTATGTATAAGCTTACAGTATTACCGGTTTGTTTTTCTCTTTCTTTCTCTCCCTCCTGTTTTTTTTTTTTGTGTTCTACATCTCTTCTTGTTTCTTTCTTTTACTTTCTCTTTCTGCTTTTTCTTTTTTTTTTGCTCTGTCAAATCTTTTTTTTTTTCATTCTTTCTTTCCTTCCTGTCCTTTCTTTTCACACATCAATAGTGTCATCTAACTCCTCAGTCCAGTTCCAGCACATCTTGTTCTTTCTTTCTGTCCATCCTGTCCATCCACTTAGGTCACTTGTACATGTTTTCCTGAGCTCCAGTAGGCCCTTTTTCGTGTGTCTCATATGTCCATGTCCTTGGCTGTGTGTTGAAGTTTCTCTGAACCTCATAATTTTAATGTTCTTGTGTTGCTGGAGGATGAGATGATGATACGTTAGGTCTGGGACCCGGAGGAGAAAGCGGTGTCTCTGTTCTGCAGATGACCTCTTGATCTCTCGGCATCGCTCCACGCCCTGCACGCTGACTCTGAGGCTGGTCTCACACTGGGCATGATAACTCACAAAGTACGACTGCACGCCCTGTTGTTCTGCACCCTGCGGGTTCTGCCGCACTCTCTGAAACAGCATGTGGCCGTATGAACCTAGTTGGTTTGGTGATACAGAAACAAACAAAAGAGGAGGAGAGTACAGTGGAGTCTTTGCACTGACACCTAATAGTGTTGATTATTATAGAGAAGAGCGGCTCTCTCGCATGCCTTCCCACTTTCAGCTACAGCCAGGCAGTTCAGACCACAAGACCGGCGAGTGCGATGAATTTACACACATTTCGGAGACGAACAGGATGCACTGATGATGTCTCATTCTAAAACAGGGTGCCCTGTACCAGGCTTGAGAGAACTTCTTTTTACTTTTATTTTTCTTATGAGTGTTTGAGTGTGTTCACACCACTCAGACAAACAAGGAATGTGTACATGGAGGTCCTAATTTGAAAGCAGCCTGATTGGCTGATCGTTTTTTTCTGGGGGTGTTGAGACAAAAGCAGAGATGAGCGTGAAAATGCAGTCGCAGCGGGAGAAGGATGAATAGTAACTTTCAGTGACTGTGTGTAGATTGTAACCTGAGTGAGTTAGGTGAATAATTTGGATGACACTTGGCCTTAAAAGTCACCATATTGGTACAGGAATTAAAATGAACACACTGAACAATGAGTAACGGGAACCAGGACTAAAATTTTGCGTACAGATAAATAAACTGCAAAAGTCTTGTAGAACAAGAGGTGTGTGTGTGTGTGTGTGTGTGTGTTGCGTTGCTGTCTGGAAGGAGGTCTGGCTGTTCGTTTTACACTCAGTCATGGTGCCTGTGAGTTTAGATCAATGCACGAGGAGCATTTTTAATCCAATTTCTGTGTTTGGATGGTTTGTGATGGATTTCTGAAATGCTTTATCAGAAGAGATTTCAGTGAGATTTCATAACCGGGGGAACAAACAGTATAATCTTGAAATACAAAGGAAAGAGGATCAAAATACGTTATTTATTTTATTTTTTCCCCTGCTGTTACTCCAATGTGCTTTTAAGACTATGTCACTTTTGTTCCATTTAGTAAATTTATAATAAACTCCTCCTTAACCTCTGTTTATTTAATAGATCACTACGTGGAGACTGGTCTTTCTTTGATTCCTTTTTTTTTTCCTTTTTTATCTTTGATTTTTATTTATTTATTTATTTATTTTTTACACTGAAATTCATTCTTTCCACTTTTCTTTTTCTTTGTCTTGGCGTTTTTTTCTCTGTTCATTTTTAGAATAAGCAATGCTTTTTATTTTTTTTCCTTTTTAACACTATCCCGTTAACTATCCCTGTGGTGAACTAAAGTGAACCTCAGTCAGGCCTGTAATGAAGTTTAACCCTCTAATGATTGTTTTTTTTTTTTTTGTGTGTGTATTGTGAAAGTAGTCTGCTGTTTTGAGACTGAGCGCCGTGGCCTCTGCGTCCTTTCCGGAGCTCAAGGTTGCCGAGACGGAAACGTGTTGCCATTTTTAGATGAAAGCGGTAATGAGTGTTTGGATTCAGACTGAGCACTAAACGGCTCGGGTTGAACAGCCAAAGTTTTTTTTTTTTTTTTTTTTTTTTTTCTTCCCCATTTCTGATGCTCTTACGCTGTTCAGCTAAACCAATCAGACCAGCAACACAAGCTTTGTGTGTGTATGTGTGGCTTCCTTTCAAGTATCTGCTTTCGTCTACATTCAGGATTATTACTGTAGCTCTGTTTGTGTGCACGTGTGATAACTCCTATGGTGGCTCATATGAGCTGGCACCGTGTCCAGCGCTGCCCAGCGAGTGAGAAGCACTAAACCGAGCCTGCAGATGGGACACTGATGTACATCACATCCACTTTACTGGAGGTTATTACCATGTTTAGAAGTGAAATTCTTCTTAAAAATCATTTCCCTTAACTTAAAATTTTTTTTTTTTTATCAATTCTTTGTGTCATATTCTAAATCAGAATGATTTAATATTGGATGCATTTTGACATTTCCTCATTGGCCTCATCAGTTCAAAAAAATCCCAGCGACTTAACCTTGAGACCAACTTTGCCGGATTCTAGAGCAGAGAAAGAATTTTGTAGAGTAGGCTTGCAAGCTGCGTCAGAACATACCCCACAAGAGGGTATAAGTTGTATCCCTGGGATGCAAGAGGTGCCCAAATTTTGCCCCATTGACGTATTATGGTAAAGGTGTACTCCACATTGACACAGGAAGTTAACAGTTGCATTTCCTGCTATGGTAACTTCCATAGGAACTTTGAAACTGAACATAACTGTGGATCCCGATGTCATAGAGACATGGGGGTGGGCTCATTTTACTCAGGCAATCAATCAGTCTTTCAGGACCATTGTGAAGCTGTCCAGCCATGCCCTCTACGTTAACTGATCCCGTAGACCAGGGGTCTCCAAATCCAGTCCTGGAGGGTCAGTGTCCAACACAGTTTGGTGATTCTTCTCCAACACAGCTGATATAACTAATCAGTTAATTACTAGGTTTAGTGTGTGTGTTTAGGTGTTGGTGAATTACAAACTGTGCTGGTCACTGGCCCTCCAGGACTGGATTTGGAGACCCCTGCCGTAGACGGTCATTATAAAAGGCCAGAGTTTTGGCACGGCAAGCACCACTCGCATTTTTTTCAGAGAGTGATGCAACCATGACGAGGAAAGGTGTGAATTTTTTTTTTTCCCTCTGTGTATTTAAAAGCAAAAGTGAAATTAGTCTTGTGTGTTTGATATGTAAATGTTGTAAGTCCGTCTTTCTTGATCAGAAAGAGCCTTTTTGTGAAGCTTTTCTTACTGGCTGCTTCTCTATATTCTATCAAGCCACAGTTCCAGTGTAGTTGTAAACTGACCCAGACTTCCTGCTTTAAACTAGTTACCAGCTTATTGCCTCTCGTCTGCTGCTCACAGAGTATCGTAACACACACTCTGAGAAAGCACAACCTCTCTTTCCCCCTCATGTATGACCTCATGACCTTATGGTGTCTCTCTCGTGTCAGAGGCTGCGGTATTACCGAGCATTGCTCTTCGCATCATCAGGGTGACGTCGCCAAGAGAGTAAGATTGTGTGTTGCTCTGCCCTGCGATAAAGAGGAAAAGAAAAAAAAAAGAGAAAGTTGTCGATTTGGCTTTGTGTGATAAGAGAGAGCTAGATAATTAATTTTGTTTAATGCAAAATTCAATACGTGTCTTCAGTCTTGCAGCAGCAGCATTTTACTGTCTGGCGGTGGACGTCATAAAGCGTGTACGCAGTGCATCCACTTTTAGCGCTGGTCTCCCTGGGCTTTAAATCAAAGATGTCATTTCAGAGATCAGTTACATCTGCATGCACGTCATATTTAGGGCGGAAGCTACACTCACGATCGTTAAAGAAAAGCACTTTGTCTTTTCGTTTGTTATTCTGTGGCTCAATTGAGCTTTAATATCCCGAAGCAAAGAACTCCAGCGCAGACCTGTGAAGAGCGGTTACTCAGATTAAGCAACAAAAGCGTTTCCAGATGTCCTGTTTTTTTTTTTTTTAATTTTTTTTATTTTTTTTTATAACCCCTCATTGATGAAATGTGTTAAGTGATGCTGTGCTTGCACTTGGGAGTAAAGGGTGTTGAGTTGTTTAGCTGATTAGGACGGATCAATAAATCAGAAGGAACACTGCGTCATTCGGAAGGCGTGTGTTATTTATTTTATTTTTTGTGGAGCTTAGGCGGAATTTGTGTGCTCTCATCCATGTCTTCTTGCTCTTTAAATCTGCTCTGTAAAATATTAATTGGCAATTAAAAATAAAAAACAAAAAGGGGAAAAAAATATAAATGCAGAGATGACAAGGAGAGAAGGAACACCAGTTGTGAATGTGACTGTTATGTCCCTGATTTCTCTCTCTCTCACACACACACACACACACGTCACTCGCTTTTCACAGCTTTGATTAAAAGGGCTTTTCCCCAAAAAACTAGAAAGTGTGGAAAGAAATGATGTGCGGGTACAAATTGAGGTTTTGGTCTAGATATCTGACTTATTCTAGTTGCTGATGGAAAAGATTAGGTGTTAGTCATGATTATGATGATCGCCTTTCTGCTGCTCTCGTCGAGGGGTCGCCACAGTGGCCCATCCGATCCGCACAACAACTTGGCACACATTTTACGCCGGATAACCCACTGACGCGAGTCTCCTGCTTTACCCGGGCTTGGGACCGGCACTACATCCAGTGGCTGGGGTTTGGGTGTTGACTGAGAATCACATGGTAGACGAGAAACCTTACTACTGAGCCATCAATGCGCTATGGTGTTCTAATCCTACAAATTATTTAAAAAAAGTTTTCAAGTAAAGTCAGTTTTTGTGGTCGTTTCTAAATCCTCTGTAGTAAGATGAAACACTGTGATGCACCAAGTTAATGTGTGTGTTGTATTTTACAATAATTTTTGGTGTATGCGAGGGAGAGAGAGGGAGTGAGGGATGCGCTGACAGTGATGTCCTAATCCACAAGAGATAATCCCATCCAGAGCAAAGCCCCTGATCAGATTAGGTTCCTCAGGCAGCTCCACGTGGCAGCGCAATGTTTATAGAAAAGGAAGCGACAGCAGACTGGAGGATGTGTGAGCAGAACGAGACGAGTGTGAATTCCAGTTCTGAAAGTAAAACGGGTTCCTGGAAAACGCGCCGTTGCCATAGAAACAGGGCTGAAATCATTGGGTGTGTGTGTGCACACATTTCTGGTGGTCTGGACTCTCTCCATTCCAGATTTATTCATACTTTATCACCTTGGTCATTCATTTTCTCTATTTTAATCTCTTTCTCTTGCCCCCTGTGTCTTGCTTTCACTGTCTCACTCTGGCACACCCTCGATCTCTGTCTCTCTTACAGTCTCCATCGCTCTCTCTCTCTCGGGCTATTCATTGCCCGTTTTTTGTCCTTTGTCCCTTTCTGTCACTCTTGCTGTCTATATATATATATTTTTTTTTCGTCTCGGTCACTCACTCTCTCTCATTATCTCGATCACTTTAGTTATTACCGTGTCTCTCTTTGCCTCTCTGTCATTCCTTGTTACTCTCTCTTTCAGTAGATCTGTTTTTTTAGGATAAATAAAAGATTTGTGGATCTTGATGAAATAAACCAACCCTTTTTTTTTTTTAAGCTCAGATTTATATGTTCAAAGTCTGGAGTGTTCTGTATGTTTCTTAACTCGGACCAGCTGCCCTGCACACTTTAGTGTTCTCTCAGCTCCCACACACCTGGTTTAACTACTCTGCTAATTAACAGCCTAGGTGCGTTCCAATCGGCATGAAGTACCCTACGAAGTATACTTCACAGGGTGTTTAGCCATGTTGAAAGTGTGATTCCAAACCGCTGAGAGCGAAAATGTTCAGTTCAAAATGAACTGGCAACGGTGTAGGGAACGAGTGAACAACAGGTCTTCACTTCATCGGAAAAAGGAATAAAAAATTCCCCATAAGTCATTGCGTCTTGCTGGAGCGTGAAAAAAAAAAATGTAGCTTGAAAAAGAATTTATATATTTATCATTATTATTGGTGACAACATCATATTAAAAGGACACAATATGTATATCTTTTTTTATTTATTTATTTAATTATAAAATCCTTAGATATTATATTGGCTAATAATCTGTAAATACTGAAAAAAAAAAACCTGTACATTTTTAATCAATTATTGTTATTAATAAATAAATTATTTACAACTTATACAGGTTTCAATACTGTTTTATAATGTCATTAGTTTTTGTTTCAATAAATATTCAATATTTAATGTCCGTAGTGTGAAATTTCCACAGCAGCAGCGAAAAGGTATCTGAGGTGTTTGTTACCATGGTAACGTACAGAGGAAGTGATGCCTGCGATGGCGTCTTCGCAGGGTCTTCCAAATGGTGGAGTTTTATCGAGGGAAGTTCCCTTCACCGACATTTGGAATGGAACACAGCCCAGGTGTAATAACGCAGGGAAAACACTAAAATTTGCGGGGCAGGTGGTCCTTCAGGCCCAGAGTTCTCTATACGCTCCATACGCGTTTAGTGCTTTATACGTCTACCGTAATCTATACATTGTTAATGCTCCATACGTATTTATTGGTCTATAAGTATTTGGTGCTCTATATGTATTAATGCCTATATCTAGAAATAGGCATTAATACATATATAGTGCTCTATATGTCTACAGTGCTCTATACGTATTAGTTGTTAAAAGCTATACAAATAAAAATTTATTGAACTGTCATTGTCGCAAAGCAGCTGTATACAATCAAAAGAAATTATGAAAGTTTGTATGGAATGTAAATGTGTGTGAATCAAAATGATTAGATAGTCCCTGATGAGCAAGCCGAGCGGTGGCAAGAAAAAACCTCCTGAGATGGCAATTGGAAAAAAAAACCTGAGAGGAACCAGATTCAAGAGGGAACCCATACTCATTTGGGGCAAACGGATAGCAGGTTGATCTAAAGTCATACTGTGTGTTAGTGCTCTATACATATTTGGTGCTCTATACATAGGTAATAGGCATTTAGTGCTCTTTATATGTGCACCGCTCTTTATGCGCAATAGAAATTTAGCCTTTGTCATGTTAAGTGTTGATGTGAAAAGTAAAAGGTTTTGTACATGGTATGGTTCAAGTTCATGGCTGGAGACTATTCTCCTATAGGCATACACTGCCAAGTAAAGAACGCTGCACTTCTGTATCATCTGGCACGGAAGCACACTGAGCACAGATGCTTTTTAAAGACAGGCCCTACTCAGGGGAACGGCACTCTCAGAAACAGCAGAGGGAGGATATAGTGGAGGAGAGTGACTGTGCAAAACAGCGTGTCCTCCATCTTTGTGTCGTGAGAGCAGCGTCATCTCAGGAGCGGGTGGAAAGAATAGGAGAGAGAGAGAAATCCTGTGCAGAGTGAGGAAGGAGGAGAAACGTGTTAGTGTCTCTAACTAATGCTATTAAGTGTTCATACATGTCTCATTGTAGGGAAAACTGAGGATGTTTTAGCAGTTTATAAACACGTTAATTTTGTTCTAATTGCAATTTTCTCCTCACAGGAACATTAACAAAGAAAAGTGGCAACATTTGGGCAGGAAAACTGCAGCTAAACAAGTTTGAACAAACCAATGTATAACACCGTTAAAATAAGGTTCTTTTTCCCGAATGCTTTCACACGGACAGCCTGCAAAGCATAAGAAGAAAACGAACACATGGGTTATTTCTGTCTCGGCTCTGCTTATGTCAGGGGAAACTCCCTTTAAAGCTCCAAACTAGCTCCTTCGTTCAGAAATCACAATTGCGAGCACAGTCTGAGCAAAGCGTGTCCTGGAGCGAGCTGGAAATTGGCATGGAGAAACAGGACGTATTTAAGGAGCCTACAAATCGAAACGCTTCCAGTTTCTGATCAGTATCACTTCTGGTTGTTTACATTCGTTACTAGTATTTCCCCACAGATTTTATAAAACAAACAAACGAAGATTTCCTCCTTACACCTTGTACATTGGTGTCTTTTGAAAGTCAGGAATCTACTGTAGACTGAGTGAAAATAGTTAGTCTGCATGCAGGTTAGAGAGCTTTCCGTCTGTGAAATAATGCGTATGTTTAAAGCTGCTCAGGGCAGCTGATGCAGCACTTTCAGTACAGCTGTGTGAATATGCTTGCAGTGTAGAAGTGGCTAGGATATTCAGTACACTTTTTAACTAGACGTAAGATGACTCCTCCATATTGTGTCTGCTTTGGGCGTTACAGTCTGCAGTTGGTTTGGAGCAAGAAGCAAAATGTTAAATGGGACAATAATGTGATGTTCTGGTGGTGGTTGCTGTGTTGTTCGGTATTCCAGTGAGAACTTCTAGCTTGCTGATGTCACAAAGGGATAGTCTTTAGATATCACCGTAACTGTGCTGGAATTATATATTTTATATATATTTCTCACACTTCTCATTGTCCTATAATTATCCCAAGGTCCCGGATGTGTCCGATTCATGCCTCTTTTGTCGGTGTATATCTGGAGCAGTGCAAGTGTGTGTCTGGATGACTTCCACACTTTTTTGTAATACTCTCCATTTCTCCCTGAAGTACTTTTGTTTTGAAGAGGAAAAAAAAAATCTCGTCTCACTTTGCTCTCACAGCTCCACTCAGAGTCGCATTATCTCACTCACCCATGCTCAATAATACAACGCGCATGCTTTCCTGCCACACCAGGAAATATGGATGCTCGTCAGGAGGAAAAACGATGGTGATGGATAGATCGCACGTGGATTTTGCCTGTTTTGTTGTCACGGTGGACGTCTGAGAGGCTGGGATTAAATCTCACGCATTCGAACACTCTGGATATCTTCTTTTTTTTTTTTTTTTTTCTGCCTGGGACTAAGCGAATCCTCCAGAATTCCAGATGAGAGCTGCACGTCTTCTAGCATTAATGTCTTTCTGATCATTTCTTTATTCGCATTCTAAGTACATATGCACGCACGCACATACACTATTTTCCACGGTAACCATCATAACACCACATGATTTTTATCAAACACTTTTTGTTTGTTTTTTTTCCCCTCATTTCAAGATTGCTCCATTACTTTATTAGAACATACAGTAGAAGTAGCTATTTACACTTGGTTTATATGTTCAGGTTTACTACTTTTTTTTTTTTTCTTTTTTTTTTGCAATAGTAACATTACACAATAGCAAACAAACCTGATTCAGCTTTCATCTTTCACCTTTAGGACATTGGTTGTGCTTTCGAGCAATGTTCTTGACGTAAATGCAGTCATACCTACGGCCCCTGTATGTCACACTAATGAACTGAGTGGTTCAGGGTCAGACTAAAACAAATCTATTTAGTTGATCAGTAACACACAGATGACTGACTGATTGACTGACTGACCCTAAATATCACCTATAGAACAGATCAGCAAACCACAGATTAAAACCGTTATGCCTACGACCACATCACAGCCATACTGATATTCAGCACAACAGCACTCCCTCTTGTGCTCCAGAAAACTGCTTATTTAGGATATTCTTTTTCACCAGTAGAAAGTTTTCATCACTCTTTGTCCACTAGTGGAAAAACAAACTCGCTCAGTTATGATCTACAAGACCTGTGTCTCTCTCTCTCTCTCTCTCTCTCTCTCTCTCTCTCGCGCTCACATGTAATGCAGTGTAACGGATTAAGGCTTAATTAAACAGTAAACATCTGTATTAAACAGTTTTTTCAATTTCTGCTGGCTTTTTAAGTAGATCTTATAGTGTGACGTTTGTAGTAATGTAAGAAATGGGTTTACTGGGATCATCTTGTACAGTCTAACGAGCATTTACCTCAAAAGGCTACTCAAGCCATTATTTAACACAGCTGTAAGCTGATCAGGCTTTTGTTTAAAAAAAACAACAAACAAACAAAAAAACTCTCTTTACATTTTAAAAGTTCTAATTGCTAATCGAAGCCTTGCGCTTTTGCCATGGTTCCCCTCGTGCCAAGTGGAAATGGAAAGACTGGGATTCCATTCATCAGCTTAATGGAGCCTTTGGAAAGAAGTGTGGTGTTTATAAGGGGGGGGGAGAGCAAGAAATAGAGCAAATTATGTTAGTGATTCAAGAAATGGGGAACCTAAAAAAAAAAGTCTGAACCATCAGTGTCCCTCCGGTGTCGTCTGACCTAATGGAGTCAGGTTACGGGAATTAAGATCTGATAGAGGTGTTTGTCCAATCTCAGAGAGTTGGTCCTGACTGATTTATCATATAGCATTTTTTTCCCCCTCTCTGGGTCCTTTTAGTAGCTCTGTCGAGTGTGTTTGGCAGCTCGAATTGCTCCATTACTCCTTTATTCGATTTTCTTTACATCTCTTTACCGCGGTGTCTTCCCCTGCATTGTTCCTTTAGGAGTCTCCTTTCGAACACCAGACTAATGGGGATTTATAGTGTAGAATTAACACACCAGTGGTCTCAGGTTAGCTGCACATGCTAACTTGCAGAAGCATCAATAAGCGTTCCCATGCTATCTGTGGTGGGTTAGGGTTTGTTGAACTTAAACTAAAGCTTTGTCTTTATTATAATGCTGGCTTCTTTTTTTTTTCTTATTTCTTTTTCCAGTCTGTGTAAAGTAAATTACACAGAGATAGATCTATCAGTCAGCGTCCCACTTTCCCCACGAAGTTCTCCTCTTTTAAAAATTTTTTTATTTTTTTTTAAACTTCAAAAAATGTAGCCGGGTAAAATCTAAAACCAGCATCTAACGCAAATGTGCTTTAGAGAAGCCTTGCAACTTGTCTGGTCTTCACGTCCTCTGTCGTATTCCTCCACTTCCTCTACTTTGACCTTTTTGTTAATCTCGTATCCTCCTTTGATATCATACTGACAGCCAATGGCGTTTGCTTGTCAGTCGTTTTGTCTAGAACTGCCACACGTGTCAGCGTTCAAGGAGAAGTGAAATGGTGGAAAAAAAGCTTGCATGTTCGCTTTTGGATTCAACACCTTTAGAATGTCTTTGATGGACAGTAATTTGAGAGATTATGCAGATATTCATTTTTGAAGGTTTTTTAGGTCAGTTCTTGTTTGGGTTCCCCCACCCCCTCCCCTGTTTTTTCCCTTCACAAGCCTGACACTGTTGTTGTCATCACATAAGCAGGTAGCATGGAGTACAGTATTGATCTTGACTTGAACCTGACCGCTGTACAATCTGTAATGTCTGTCTCACTATCATGATCTCGGCAGGTAACGTCTGGCATGTCTGGCTACGCAGAAGGTTGGGCAATGTCTCCAGACTGTCGGTACACTGGCACTGATGGATGATGGGAGCTCAGTACCTGCCTTGGAGACAGTGCTAATGTAGGATGTGTCTGTGGGAAAATAAGTGATGGAGACATATCCGCAAGTGGGTTAATCTGAAGCAGGGATTTATCAGTGTTGTTTTGGAAAAGGGATGCTAAAAGGTAAAAGGTGATAAAAGGTAGCTCTTGTGTATAAAACGCACATGGATAGCAAAAAAATATGCGTTTCCGTGCAGTAATCTGAGTGATCTAAGCACTACACTGGGGAGACAAACCAACCTCTACAGCACAGGAGGATATAGTAGCACAGAAAGGGAGCAATATCTCTGGACCCAGAATCAGTAGCGTACTGTACCTTCATCTGAAGGACAAAGGACACACATTTGAGGATGGTAATGTATAAAACTTGGATAGAAAGATTAGATGTTCAAGAGATGTAAAAGAGGCCATATACAGTACTATATAAGTACTGTATACAGTATAGTTTTCAAAAATATGATATAAAACTATATGGCATTCGTTAAGTAAGTAACCACAACAGTTACAGTGGTGTGAAAAACTATTTGCCCCCTTCCTGATTTCTTATTCTTTTGCATGTTTGTCACACAAAATGTTT
>JAOVVA010020300.1:0-16370 GCA_028565275.1 Leiocassis micropogon
AAACATTTTGTGTGACAAACATGCAAAAGAATAAGAAATCAGGAAGGGGGCAAATAGTTTTTCACACCACTGTATGAAAATTGTTTAAATAGGCGGCTGTAAATCTTTAAATGATTTTGCAAAAAAAAAAATTAAGAGATTAACATTTAATTATATGAAAGTTCAATTGCAAAATGTTGACATCACACCAGCTGCTATCAGTCAGTTTAAAATTATTATTAAAATTATTATTTCTACTAATACTAATAGTACTACTACTGATATAATTTATAATATTGGAGAAAAGCATTTCTGTGGCGTTATTGGTCACATCAGTATAATATTTACATGTCACTCAGCCCTGAGATGAATTGAATGCGATGCTGTAATTAATGTTAATTATCTGATTCATTTATTTAGTGAATTGAATCTATTTTATTTCACATTTTGACTTTAGAACTTTAAAACGCGTGTTAAAATCTTTATTTGGTTTATAAGGCAGAGCTGATGGAAAGGCCTTTTAGTCAGAGAGTTTCAATCTTTCCTGCTGTATAATACATTATTCATGAAATCATTCATGTCGCTCTCTGATACGATACGCCGTGTGTGGTTCCCTGCGTGTTCTACAGCACAGCATAGAGTCGGCTCTGAATCAGAGCCCACGCGTCCTGGAGAGCGGGACGGCGCCGAACAGCGCGTTTAATCTAACGGCGGAGGAGGAATAATATCAAAGGAGAAAACTAAACAAAACAATGAAGGGATAAAAGTACTGTTATTCATGAAGATTGCCTGGTCCTGTGCTTTTAATTGCTGTTTTTGTTTTCACTGTCAGGATGATTTGAAATGAACAGGATCTCTTTGCGCGGTTGCCTGTCAGTGAGGCGCATGAAGAAAATAGCATTCGACGAGAATATCGAATAACATAACAACTTCGTCCTGCTATCTCCTGTAACGTTTTAAAGCTCAAGCCTTCACTCATTGATACGTCGGAGGTCCGTCACTGCCGAAGTGCACCACTTGAGGGCAGTGTGGTAACGTTTAGTACGTCTGAAGTCTGAGACTCGCGTTAAGCTCCAGCACGGAGCCTGGTGTGATACCGTAGCTGTGTGGTTCGAGCATCCGTATGAAACAATGATTCATTCAGTAGTTATGAACACTCACACTTCATACTCGTATCAGCAGCAGAGAAATCACTGAACATCAGTAATTGTTTAATATCAAACCCCGGAGTGTATCTACAGGAATGTGATCATTTCTCAGATTCAATTAGCTTCTAGTTTCTAATCTAGAGCTGCGACGCGAGCTTCCATTACTGTAATGCCAGTCTGACTTTAAATAAGATAACTAGTCGAGTTTGAGCCAGGCAGCTTTATTGTGGCATGACTGTGTAGAAAGATCAGAAATACAAAAAAAAAAAAATATATACTAATATTAATAGAAAAAAGTATTAATGATAGCAATACTGCATTTGACAGCGATTGACAGATGTTCTTATCCAGAGTGACATATGAAAAAAGAAACGTATGAATATCAACAGTACCATTAGGATGAAGGTATAATTATAAAGTATAATAATAATAATAGCAAATCAATACTAATGCTAATAATAAAATTTAAAGTAATAACAGCGAAAAAATCGATCATGACAACGCTAATATTAATTATACTACTACTAGTAGTAACAATCAATAATTATACCAACTTAAATAGCAATAATACCTATATTATAGATTCAACTATGATAGTTTCATAGATATAGATTCAAATAGCTAAAACAGTACAGTACATAATAGCAGACATTTTAATACATAAGACACTACAATTATAGTGTAGTACGAATAAAAAAAAACTCATCTCATAATAGCAGAAATATCAGTAATGACAATACTCGTATTACTGTCTTTACCAATAAGAGTAATAGTGACTAATAACAGCCAAAAAATATAAAACAATACTCATATTACTAATAATGTCAGGGGATTTTTTCTTCTTCTCACCGTCGCCCCCAACTGGCCGATCAGGACAAACTGATTGTAATTTATTTAAAAAAAAATCTTTTAATTTTTATTGATAATTTGGAAAATGCAAAGGAAATTAAAGGAAATCGATTTTCCGGAAAAAAAACATGACTCAAACTTTAACTGGTACTCCAGTTTCCTCCCCAGTCCAAAGATATGTAGGTTAGGCTAATTGGCGTTCCCAAATTGCGTGTAGTGTGTGAATGAGTGTGTGAGTGTGTGTATGTGTGTGTGCCTTGTAATGGATTGGCACCCTGTCCAGGGTGTACCCCGCCTCGTGCCCTAATCCTCCTGGGATAGGCTCCAGGCCCCCCGCGGCGCTGAATACAGGATAAAGCGGTATAGAAGATGAGTGAGTGAGTGAGTATTAAGTCATCACTGGTGTCATGGACCATTTTATTTATGTCTGTGTAATTGAAGATGTTATGGCATCAGACCGGTTAAACCCCTGGCATTAGGTTTACCGTGTGTGTGTGTGTTGGGCGATATGAATCATATGGCGTCATGTTAATGCCTCTTTTGCGCTTACACAAATAGGTTTTCTGCTTGACTCAACCTCTTTCACCTTCCATTAAAATCTTAGACGAGCTCGCAAGGCCTGACAACGTGCTTAAAAACCAGGCCAATCAGAGGCTGGAGGAAGGACAATTCTGATTGGCTGTTTCTGATTGACAGGAAAACACCCAATAGGAATTAAATATCATCCAGCATTTCGTCTTCAACTGAAAACCAAAATACAATTTGAACATGTGTGTGTGTGTGTGTGTGTGTGAGAAGTTTTACGCCCAAGGCTGTACTTGGCAGAGCTTCAGAGCTCGCGTATACACACACGCTGATATTAAAGCATTTAACATATGCTACAGTATATAATCTTCCCTGAATCTCCACTGATATTTCCTTTTCTTGAAGCAAACATCCATTATATCGACCGCAAAAATAACTCATGAATGAGCGTCATCATGATGTCATCTTTTTATTGACATTTTTTGGGGGTAAATTGTATTGATTTATTTTACACAACACAGTATTTAGTTTGTTTCCTATATTTATTTAGCTATTATAATTATAAAAATGACCTCAAACGCACTTCTCAGACTCGACATTTCTACCTTTTACATACGCAGCATTTTTTTTAATGACTCAGTATCAAAGATACAGTTTAAACCACTGTAACATGCTTTCTGAGGTTGCATGTGTGTTAGGAAGATGCTGCTTTAGATATTTTTGCAGCATGCAGTTTTTAATCCGCTTTTACTTTAGTACGTCTAGATCGTTGTCGTTTTATCGCTGCCCAATGGTTATAGCGACAGTGATGGTAAAAGTATAAATACTAACAGTAAAAGCAGACCGAGCCCCAGCCATAATAACCAACGGCTCTTGGTTTCATTTGAAACTTTTTAAGAGCCAGGTTCAAATATCAGTAATGATTTCCCGTAGCTAACTCCGCGTCCAACGTGGGTCTGATCCTGACATCAGCTCACTGTCGATGAAAACTGCGATGTTTCCACTGGGAATGATGAAACAAGTCATGAGTGTGCTGGAGAGTGAGAGTGAAAGTGACACGTTTCTTGTAATACATTGAAATTCTGTTTATTTTTACCTGGATGTAAGTCATGTGATGAAAAAAAAATGAAAACATTTACTCAATTCAGCCTTCATTATATTTCACATTATGTCTCCATATCTATATCTATATTTAAGCCTAAAATTTTTGCTGCATCTTTTAATCATCTGTAGCTTCCATCATTTGTTGCATGTTGTTATCTAGTATGTGTGGTCAGTGCCCTCTAAAAAAAACCCTCTTGTTGAGCTAAGACTACAAATGATCGCTTGTGTGTGTGTGTGTTTGTGTTCACTTGGCTCCCACACACTTTGCACCTCGGAGCGAAAGAAGAAGATGTGCTACACTGTGCTGTAGAGCAACACGACCCTGTGGCTCAGACTTTTTGAATATCTTACCATATTAAATCTAGAACACCCTCATTCCCTCGAGCAGTACACTCGCGCACGTCTAATAATGGAACGTGACGTCCACTCGAAATATATACGAAAAAAGTCACAAAGTCTCTCCAGCCTCATCTGTATAATAGAGAGGCGTCCTCGTCATGGAAAGGTCCGGCTACTATATTTAAGCGCAAGTTAGGGTCGTGTTAAATCGTAACCATGTTTGTCTTTCTTCTTTTGTCGGCCGCAGACCCTTTATTTTGTCTCGTGCAACACTTAATCTTGTTACTCCGTTAATGTCAAGCATGACACTTCACTGCTGGCCATGTTGGCTTTTTCCGTGCCAGTTCTGTGCCTGTCGCATTGCATCGTGGAAGAAGCAGAGAGAGAGAGAGAGAGGAGGGTGTAGGATATTTAGGCGACTGGCTCTGCATTCGACCGGCTCGCGCAGCTGGTTTGATTGAGTGCCGCGCTGAAATGCAAGCAGAGTGCGCAGACACAGGGCAGAGCCGGAGTGCAGGATGTTGCCTGGCCTACGGGAAACCTCCCTCTGTGAACAGCAGCAAACTTCATTTAGGAATTAAACATTTCTATTTATTTTTTTCCCGATTTAATTATTTTGTTTATTTAAGTCACAGGAAACGCATTAAGGACAGTCTTTATTTCTGCCAAAATCTGCAGAGTTTAAAAACATAAAAGGATGCATTACCTTTTTTTCCCCCCTCATGAATAAATTGATTAAATGCTGCAGGTATTTTTTATTATTATTATTATTTTTTTGTGTGTGTTTGTTATAAAGGGAAAGTAAGCTGTGATCTTTTATGACAGTTTATTCTTGGTGTTTGGAACATATTTATTTTTTCTGTCCCCTCCAGGTTCTCATATTAAAGCAGTTTTAATTTAATACAAGTTACAGTTTTCAAGAAAAATGTTGAGGCATGTTAGGAAATGAGTTACAAGCTGTGCAAAAGTAGCTTTTAAAATGATTTTTAAGTATTTTAGTGTGTCCCAAGACGTAAGCATGTTAAAGTTCTTATTATTTTTTAAGTATTTGAATGTCTTCTATCAGCTAACGCGAGTGTTTTCTCAGAATGAAGACGACTCGCACTGCCGAGCAAAAAAAAAAAAAAACATCACACACTAATATTTCATTGGACTGCGTTTACCTTTGACTACAGCACACATTCACACATTCATCATCACCGTGTTTCAACAAACTTATGCAACATTACAGCGTTTATCTCCATCCAGAGACGCGTACAGTAGATGTCCAGCCGAGATCTTGTACTGATGACTGGAGAATTAAACCACCCTGTACAGTCTTAACTCCAGCACATTCCAAACATCTTTAGTGGGGTACGGGGGAGCTCGATGGTTAAGACATTGAACTGCTGACCAGAAGGTCTGAGGTACAAACCCTACCACCACCAAACTACCACTGTTGGGCCCTTGAGCAGCTCTTAACCCTCAACTGCTCATATGTATGATGTGATAAAATGTAGGTCACTCTGGATAAGGGCTTCTGCCTAATTCTGTAAATATATATATAAGAAATCTGCTTATCCTTTGGGTTATAGGGGACTTAACCAGTGCGTTACACTGGATGCCGTTAGCCGAGCAGTTTATTAGAAAGCTCCAGGTGGATCAGGGAGCACGGCTTATACCCAGTCCCAACTTGCTGAAACATGAGGTTCTGAGGTGCCTGTTAACTGTTTAGCAATAGCATCTATTTATTTATTTATTTATTTTTTGGACCCCTTGCTATAGCTATGCGGATGCCACTTGAAAACTCTGCTTTTCCAGCTAAAGCAGCAGCCAGACCAGATGAAATCGAATAGCCGGTTTGCTGAAGAGGAAAATATGCAGGATTTTAAAAAATGTTTTTGCGAGTGAATACTTTTGCTTCACACAAACTTTGATGTGTGAATGTGTGGTTCTGGGTCAAGTGGGAGAAAGTAGGAATATTTTGTTGGTTAAATAAGTAAGTAAGCAAGTACTGTAAGTACATGCATGTATAAAAGTTAGCACCCCGTCTTTTAATTGTATGTGTTTTTGTGTAAAAACTTTTTTTTTTTTCGTTTTTTTTGTTTTTTGTTTTTTTTAATGTGCCATTATTTATTCAACAATAAATGAAGCCAAAATGAATAAAAAGCATGTGGGCAAGGATTTAAGAGGGTAAGTCGCAGCCAGATGTTGCTAATTGATTATCAGCAGGTGTGCAGACCTCTATAAAAGCAGACTTTTTGGCAGTCTGCTGGTTTGGAGCATTCAGGTGTGTGTTAACACAATGCCAAGAGGGAAAGACACAAGCAATGGTCTTAGAGAAGCAATTGTTGCTGCACATCAGTCTGGAAAGGGATATAAAACTATTTCTAAATAATTTGGAGACTAACATTAAACAATGAGAAGGATTATTCACAAGTGGAAAGCATTCTGGACAGTCACCAATCTTCCCAGGAGTGGACGTCCCAGGGTCAGACCGTGCAATGCTCAGAGAAATACAAAAAAAAAGAAGCTATATCTTTTGGTTCGTTTGGCAGGTTGGCAGAAGAAAGCCTCGTCTTTCCTAAACGGACATAAAACTGCATCTGAGCAAACCACAAGACTTCTGATTCAGTAAAAGCAGAATGAGCACCAGGACAATAACCAGCAACCCTTAGTTTCATTTCCAACTGCTTAAGAGCGGAGTTCAAATTTCAGTAATGAGTTTTTGTCAGTCTCAAGGCATTTACCGTAGCTAACTCAGTGTCCCAACTTGAATCTGATCCCTAACATCAGCTTACAGTTGTTGAAAACTGTGATGGTTCCACTGGGAATGATGGCCAAATAAAGTGGAGTTTGTTTGGCCTTAATTCCCAGCCCCATTTGTGGTAAAAGCAAAACAGCATTTCAGCAGAAACACCTCATACCCAATGTCAAGCCTGGCGGTGGAGGGGTGATGATTTGGGCTTGTTATTGCAGCAACTTGCGAGTCGAGCATGAACTCCTCTTTATACGAGAAGATTCTTGAGGCAGATGTGAGACCATCAATCTGACGGCCAAAATTGGGTCGTGCAACAGATCCTAAGCACACCAGTAAATCTACATCAGAATCTGAAAAATAAAAGCATGAAGGTTTTGGAATGGCCTAGTCAAAGTCCAGACCTCAATCCCACTGAAGTGCTGTGGCAGGACCTTAAGAAAGCTCTGCATAAGCGAGTTCACAAACACCTCAATGACCTGAAGCATTGTTGTAAAGAAGAACGGACCAAAAACAATGTGAGGCACTGATAAAGTCATACAGGAAACAATCTGTTCAAGTTACTCCCATTGAAGGTGGATCTACATGCTGTTGAATCTTGAGGTTGACTTAATGTTGCCCAAATGTTTGTTGTTCTGGCTTAATTTTTGTTAAATAAATAATGGCACCATAAAAAAAATTGTGATGTTTGTCTGATGTATTTGCCTAATATGAAGAGCCACTACTATAAAAAAAGACTTTTATACATGACTGTACATACTGTATATATGTCCATGCCTTGCTGCTTTCTTACTGTTTCAGGATTCCCAATAAGATACGGTACAGTAGGACTTTTTTGTGTTTTTAAGGTGAAATTCATCCCCCCTTTCTCTCTCTCTCTCTCTCTCTCTCTCTCTCTCTCACTCACTCACTCACTCACCCAACTTTGGCATGTTGACACTTTATTTCATTTTAGTTTCAGTGGCGCAGGGTGTAAAAGCTACATTTTCTATGATTCCAGGGTAGCACGAACTTCTTTCATTCAAACCTTTTTGCACTCAAGTAGTATCTAATAGTTGTTTACAAAACTGCGCCATCATGAACCTCTGATCTCCGGAGTCTTATTTGCCTCATTCGCAATTTCTTTCTCACAAAATTTTTATGATGATGTTTTTTGTTTACAAAAACAAAATGCCAGATCTGCCAATAATACTTTGTTCTAGGATAAAGAATACACTCTTTGGTAAAACATAATAATAATAATAATAATAATAATATAAATAATGGGTTTCAGGACTGTTTTCTGGTTCTGTTTGAGCAGAACGATAAGGGACAGTGTCCTGTGGACGTGGTGCCTGAGCCTCTGGACATGCCTCTTGAGATGGCAGATGCTGCAGCTCAAGCGAAAGAGCTTCGGACATTGCTGAGGGACGCTCTACCCCAACCCCTCACTCCTCGGCCCCGCGTACCCGGACAATCCCTCGACCTTTACTCAGAGAGGGCCCAAGCACACCTCGCCAATATGGGCATCCACGTTGGAGACAAGGTCGTCATTGCCGGACAGAAGGTACTTTTAGGTCTAATCATTTGGTTTAAAATAACGGGCAACTGAAAAGAGTGTGTAGTTCTTTTTCATAAGGTTTATTGCCCAAGGATGTATGAATTATACACAATCATATTGTCCATTTCTATCCTGGTAAGCAACTAAAACCTCTTTTGAGTCTGCTCTCTCTCTTGCTCGACTTCTGCCCACGTTTTCTTTTTTTTTTTTTTTTTACGAATCCTACGCCTGTGTTTAATGATTACAGGTTTTGGCTCCAGCAGAAAACTGCAGCTGCCAAAAAAACTTCCCACCTCTCCCCTTAAGAGCTTCACAACCACTTCTTGTACCAGTATCTGTTTAAGGTGTGGGTTGCACTTGAAAACCCAGTGTTTTACATTTCTAACAGCTAAACTTTTAATGCGCAATTATGTTGTATGAATTGTGTAGTAGTGCTTAATATTTCAAACTAAATTATTCAAAAAAAAACGTTATTACACATAATAATTAGAACAAGTAGATATGGATGACTCTGCTACCGTCAAATCTAGTCCTTCTTGTTACTAATTTGTATGCCTGAGGACACCTTTAGAATATACTTCAGACACGAAGAAAGCTATTAAAGAAGAAGAAAATATTTCAGACATTTTACCTTGCTGAAACGTTGACCTTGACTGGATCATTTCCAGAAGTGAGTGAGTTTATCTGCTGGATACTAATTGATGTTTCTATAGAAGCACAGATTTGCTCAGTGTCAGTTAAACAGTTGAATTCATGTGTAGTCTCTTAATATTTGATGGATGGATGGATGGATGGATGTATAGACACTCAGTATTAACTAGTAAGGATGGGAATGACCACCGACGAGCTGATACGATATTGTCGCGATAATCATTTAGGTGCTGATTTGATTTTTATAGCAATACTGTTAATATCATAATTTTATGAATATCCAAACTTAATATTACATTCTTACAATTCTTAACAAACTTAAAAAAAAAAAAAGAAAGAAAATACAAGGGTCAAAAATGATCTGGCTGTAGAATTAGTTTTAATGAACTTTTAGAAAAGATAAATACATAAATTCCTTCCTTGCTTTTCAGTACACTTTGTCCATCTGTCAGCAAGCTTTCATATGTTTTAAGCTGACCTGCGAGCCATGAATGCACCGCTGTCTTCACTTCTTCATCGGGAGTGAGTCTTCATCCTCGTAGGGCCGCTTTCAGGGATCCAAACAGGTGAAAGTATGTTGGAGCGAAATTAAGAGGATGCTTTAACACCTTAAAACTAAGTGTCGACAGCGTGTGCGGAAGTGTGCGGACGTGCATCATCACAGCGCTCTCAGATATCGGTCCTCTGCATTTAATCTAAAGTTTGGGCTTCAGCTTCTCAATAAGCATCTCACTGTAACGAGCACTGTTGATTGTTGAACCTCTTTCCTGATAATGTTCCAATACTTCTGACCCTTGAGAATCCCAGAAAACTGTAAGCATTGATGAATTTTCCAGCTGGTGGTCGACTTGGCAATTGAGGATGTTTCCGTTCCATACGCTGCCGTTTGCACACAGATTCGACCTGTTTGTCTGGCGCATCTCATAGTTCTCGATGTTGTTGATCAGTGTTGTTCGGTTCACCTCGTGATGGCGGCTGATCGGTGTGTATACATGTTATGGTACTTCTTGTACTATACCATATCAGTAGGATGTACTAACATATCTAATATGGTACAGAATGTACAAACGTACCATATTAGATACCTGCTGATCTTTGGTAGCCACTGTGGTTCCCAATTAGTACCATGGTCTTGAAGTACTACCATGGTACTACCCACTAAAGTCCCATAGTACCTACTGTGGTGCAGCGGTGACCCAGATGGTTAAGGCTCTGTGTGTTGCCACTGTTGAGCAAATAAATCATTTTACTATACTATAAGGTACATGTGACAAATAATTGAATCTTAATCTCTTAATCTTAATATACCACCTAGTCCTATGATCGTACCATGGTAAAGTCTGAAGTACCGCAGTAATACTTATACAATAGATAACCAAGTACAATACATAGTAAAATGTCTTATGGGTATCTTTGCTTTAAATCGGGAGTTTCAACTGCATACTCGTAGAGGCGCATAGAAAAATTAGCTATTAATTAAATCCCATTGCGCACAGGGACTAAAGTGCAGCGAGCAGCAGAAATCCATAGATTGGCTAATCAAAACTCCATTATCATCGGGCCGCCTCTGCTCCGCCTGTTCTCTCTGATCTCTTTTTTACTCCTTTAAAGCCATTTCTATCAGCTTTAATTTAGCTGTTTACGAAGCGTAGGCTTACAAAAACCGTGGTCCGCTTTGCACTTTTCCTGAATGCACGCCCGCTCCGTAGGTGCGTGGGTGTCACCGTGCAAGAATAATCACTTTTCATTGCTCTCTGGAGGACAGGGCATGATAAAGCTGGCATGAAACAGGTCTATTGAATGAGCATTATCTTTCTACGACCCCACACAGCTAGAAAACAATTTTGCCTGCTATTCCCTGCGGAGTTCTCTCGTTTCTGCTCAAGGACTTAACTAAGAACACAGCGCTGGTGGCCTCTGTGACATTTTCGAACATTAAAAACGGACGTCTCTCTTGAATTCCTTTTTTTTTTTTTAAGAGTGTGCTGTGCATGCGTTCAGGTGGGGACCCTGCGCTTCTGTGGTAGCACCGAGTTCGCTGGGGGTCTCTGGGCCGGCGTGGAGCTTCAGCAACCAGAGGGGAAGAACGACGGATCCGTCGCTGGTGTTCACTACTTCACCTGCCGGATGAAGCACGGTATAATTGCAAATCTAATTTCTAACACATTCACATCATTTTAATAAATCATCCACAACGCATGACCCACTATTATGATTGTTCATGATAAGTACATTACACTTCATATTTATCTTAATTACGTCGCATTATTAACATGATGGAAGTAATGTTGTTTTTAACACATACAGAACCAGACACATGTTTGGATTTATTTTTTACATTTTAGAACAATATTAGTTTTTTTTCTTTATGGTACTAACGCATATGGCATTGGGTAATTAAGTAACAACAACAACACCAGTCAAATGTTATTTTAAGACATAAAGGTCAGCTGATCTGGAACAGTTGTTGCAAGAACAGTATTGTGTCAAGTGCATTTACAAAACCCATCAAGATCCATGATGAAACTGTCTCTCATGAAGACAGGAAAGCAAAACTTACCTCTGTTTAGAGAAGTTCATTTAGAGTCACCAGCCTCAGAAATCACCAATTAACAAACAGCACCTCAGATCAGAGCCGTTATGAAGCTTTACAGAGCAGAAGTATTTAAAAGAGGTTACAGGTAGTCCCAGACTTACACATATCTGAGTTACGAATTTCCGCAGCATTTCCGAACATTCGTAGATGCGAACAAGTCAGGAGGGTATAATACGAATTTTGGAAAATCCTCAACAAAACGGAGAGATTTAAAGGCACAGAAACAACACTCTTTGATTTGACCTGAGTGAGATTCATTTCCTTAGTTACATTTTTTGGCCACGTGATGGCAGTGTGGGGAAAGGGGACAGTAAGTCAAGAGGTTCGGTATGCTTTACGTTGTATATTCGCGTCGAAGGAGTACAAGACCCATTTTGTCAGACTTAAGAACAAATCCGACTTACGAACGTTCTCCCAGGATGGAACTCGTCCGTAAGTCAGGGACTAGCTGTATTGCATATTTTAGACACTTTCAGTATTGTTTTACAGTGTAGAAAGAAAAAATAAAAAAATCAGCATGGAAAGACCATGGAATTAGAAGGGGTGTCCAGACTTTCAACTAGTAGTGTACATCACAAACTTTAAAGTATAAATGATTGATGCAGGATTGGAAGCATAGATAGATGAGCATGCTATAAAATATAATGTTTTTTGAAACATTTATAGTATCTTCATTGACAGTTTATGGCTGTTTTCTTAAATCAGTGTAGAGATGACCTTCATAGATAGTGTTTATTAATCTATTTATTTATTTACTGCCTTTCAAGTATCATTAGACATAAGCATCATTAATTTTTGATTTCCTCCCCACTGTCTGCTATTTTTCCTTATATTTATATTGTAGTTAAAATTTTATGTATCAGCATTATTGTCTGAAAATAGGTCATTTCAGCTAAATATAGCTCAGTAATAATAAAATATCTTTCAGCCTCAATTATGTTAATACAAAACACTGGTTTGAAGCAGAAGCAAAAGCAGACTCCATTAGGTATTTTTTGTTTATTTATTTTTGTTTCCCTTCCTTTTTTTTTCTTGAATGAATTAAGCTTAAGCATTTGAATTCAGGAAGTCTAGTTTTGGTATAAAACACTGCAGTTATAAAGTCTCTCTCTCTTCTGTTCCTCTTCCTTTTTGTCCCCCCTGCAGGAATCTTTGTTCCTCTGTCTAAAATCAGTAAATTCTCAGAGCGTAGCAGACCTATCCCTCGTCACCCCGGCGCTCCTGTCCGCCCTCCTCGTCACATCGACCTCTCCCGGGTCAAGTCGAAAGTTGACACAGGTACGCTTTCTTTTGACTAGCGGTGAAAGTGCCCCAGTTTTTCCACATGGTACGGTATATTTGTAGCCTTAGGGCGGGCATGATGCATGATCCGTCCCTTAACCTCTCCCTAAAGTGATCTGTGGAGCGGTGATGAAGAATGATCCTGTCTAGGATAAACGCGAAATAGACAGGATCAAGACGGGCACGAAAGGAAAGTATTCGGAAGAGCTGAATGTATTAAAGAATTATAAAAGTATTAAAGAACAAAGCAATTGTGTGCGTGGTTAAAACTGCTTGTATTGCTGGCCTTGATTATGTAGATTCAAGATTAAGTATAATTTAATTTAATTTATTTTATTTTATTTTATGCATCATTTAAAAAATATATTTTTTTAACACTGAAATTTTCTTCATTTTCATTAAACATTTAAACATCCTTTTTCTATTCAAAACACTTTTTCTCAGTAGTTTCTTGTCATTATCTAAGAAGCGTGCTGCTCCAGGCAAATCTCATGGGTTGGTGTGATTACTTTTCAATAACAGAATATGAGCAGATGTTTTATTTCCATTTATACCACAGATATTTGCCAAGATGTACGATTATTAATGCATTATATAACATTGTATTGTATTCAATTTTTAATAGAGTTAAATATTGTTGAACATATCGGTGGGGAAAAAGTTAGAAAAGACTTTTCCGTAATGAAAGCTCTGCCACTGGTAACTCGTAAGTATAAAATAAGAATCTTTTCAAAAAAAAAGTTTTTTTCGAACTGCTCGCTCACACACCGTTGGGAGAGGCGTAACACACTGGGAGGACAGCGCTATCCGCTGCTTCTACAGTACTTGCGTGAGCTCACAGACGCCCCTGATTGGCCGTAGAACTGTAATTAATGTGCGAGCACTAAGTACCTCTCATCCCTGCTGACCCTCGGCTGCGAGAGGTTACAGCATCACCCGGGAATCGAACTCGCGATCTCCTGATGATAGGGCGAGCACTTTACCACTGCGCCACTCGGGAGCTAGTTCAGTGGGATTAAAGCACGCCCGCCCACTTCTGTATCGTTTTTGACACGCAGCATCGGCGACTCCGCTACTGTAGCTGCGCTTCGTTTTCAAACCGTACGATTTGTGTAAAGTGTTAAATGTGATTAATGTAATAAACAATCACCAGGGTGTCACGTCAATCATGAAACTTTCTCTCTCATGTCACAGAAACATGCATTAGTCCATAACGCAGAATCTTCTTCCTGTATTTCCTTTTTCGTTCCCGCCACAAAGGCCATCTGTCTAATAAGCGGAGAGGACGTTCTCGTGTGGTTTGAAGTGACGCATTGTGACACACTTGGTTTCTTCTCTGTGTGAAAGAAACCGAGTGAAGGGGAAAAGACAACAAGTGAACAAACTCATCCAGTGATTCAGACCAGAGTAAACACACTAAGGTATGAAAGCACACTTGGATTATGTAAGAGGGTCTGCCATTAAACTCATTGTGTGAGTCGGATGTCTAGAAATAGTGGAACAAGCTCCTGTTAAAGAAATGAAACCTACTGTATATTCTTTAAACAATCAAAGCGCCGATTTAGAAATTCAGGGAATTTTAGTATTAGTTATTTATTTAAACCATTATCAGAGAGAGAAGCTCCTGTACTCTCTCTCTCTCTCTCTCTCTCTCTCTCTCTCGCACACACACACACACACACATATACAAACCTACTTGGTGAATAAATAATACTGTGTACTGCACACTCTGACAATATTTTCTTAATCCTGATTAATAGAAATCATTACATCTACTCTGTGCATCCTTATTTATCCCAGCGTCTCCCCACAGCAGTGTAAGATATAGCATTCATTTTCTTTTCACATTTGTGTGTGTGTGTGTGTGTGTGTGCGTGTGCGTGTTGGAAGACGAGTATGAAGTTGTTGATTTGTTTTCCTAAGCTATCTGAGGCACACACTCACACTCTTGTATTGGATTTTCCTGCCGAGTTTAACTCTCCTTCCCTGATCTATGACTCTGGCTTTTTGTGTACGGTGTTTATAAAGGACCATTGCTTTAAGAAAGAAATTTTTATTATAAAGTATGTTGTTTTTTTTTTTTTTTTAACCCTCCCTTGTTTTGCCCAAGACACAGCTGATGTGTATATTAAAACTCCCAGATTCCCTGACTCTGCCTCAAGCATCCTATTGCTATTAATAATATTGACGTCTGAAAGATATACAGTAAGTGATGTTAAAAAATAATTATCATTTTCCTGTGTTCATAAGACGGGTTTATTTGGAAGGTTCGGGTAAAGTGGGAAAACTCCCCAGATAGACTTTTTTTTTATAGATTATCGATAATAATGATTAACAAGTGGAACCGGTCAGCAAATGTAGGCGGTACAGACGAAGGCATTTGATTTTAATCAACAACTGTTTGTGGAGAAAATAAAGCTTTTGATGCTTGTAATCACAGGACATGCTATGATGGGAAAATAATCAACAAAGCAGAATTGTGACAGTTACCAGTTGATTTAGTTTCCAGTAGAAGCAAGCCCTGAAGTGTTTTAGTTTCTTTATACAACAGAAAATTCTGAACAGTTATAATTTTTTGCATTAATTACTGACTAGTTAGATACATTAAAAGGAAGACGATAGAGAAGGTGGGTGGTACAAATTTCTATTTTCTGTTTTGGAAAACTATTCACCGTTGACACCAGAGACTCCAGAAATCTATTCTATACATATAATAAAACTGTAAAGTCTGTACATTGAAGATATTTGCAATCATTTAAAAAAAAAAAATCATTAGTGGGGACGTAAAATGAATAATAGGACACATCATGATGGTTTTTTGATTTTTTTTGTTGTCTGTCTGTTTGTTTGTGCACGCAGCACACAAAAACTCCTGAACTAATTTTAATGGGGTTTTCACAGGTGTATTTGGCCGAGCTTGAGGTAACATATAGGCTTTGTTTCGTCGCAATCGGCCAACGGGAAGAGAAGATATGCTACTTTGAAATTTAAATGGAAAACGCCCTTATATCATAAAAATTGACCTTGAAAAAAAAATTGAGACTAGTTCATCTCAAAATTCAACAGGTGGTGCTGTACATTTTTAAATACTCTCTTATGAGTTTCCAGTTAAAATCTACTTAATAAACACCATGTCACACGTTCAAGTCTGCACACTTTACAGTAATCAGTGTTGGGTGTAACGCGTTACAAAGTACTTGGATTACTTTTTTATTGTAATGAGTAATCTACCGCTTTAGGTCCGCCATTTAAGTACTGTTATTTAGTTATTTTTTCAAAAATGTAATCCGTTATTCCGACAATTTATGCAATCCGTGAGCCAGACAGCAGTGATTCCCAATCTGTGTGTGTGTGTGTGTGTGTGTGTGTGTGTGTGAGTGAAATAAAAATTTGTCCTACAAGCCCCTGGGTATCAGTTGTTAACAGATTATGGGCCAAACTTCACTGAGTGATGATGGTAGAATAATTATAAAGGTCTTGACTAAAACAACACGCATGAGGAATCACAAAGGAGTTTTCAGTTTCTGTAATGGAAAAGTACACGAACTAGTTACTTTTATTAGAAAGTAACGCTGTAATGTAACTGATTACTTTTTAAAGACAGTAATTTTGTAATGTAAT
>JAOVVA010020350.1:0-16368 GCA_028565275.1 Leiocassis micropogon
CTATACTATACTGTGCTATACTATACTATACTGTGCTATACTATACTATACTATACTGTGCTATACTATACTATACTGTGCTATACTATACTGTACTATACTATACTATACTCTACAGTATGCAATCACTACAAGCCTGTCTTTGTCCTCATCACTACTGGATGTTTTTAATTTTTTTTCAAGATCAATAAAGTATCTATCTATCTATCTATCTATCTATCTATCTGTCTGTCTGTCTGTCTGTCTGTCTATCTATCTATACAGGGTACTAGATGGAATTACACTATTTTTAACTAAAAGTGTATATAAAATACCCCAGCTTGCCACACATTGCAGACAAACTTTTTTTTTTTTACACACTTGTGTAAGTCTCTGTTTGTCCACTTGGTGGCGCTGACACACCATTATCACCATCTAGACTCAGCTCACTGGCTCTTGGTTTTACATTTACATTTTTTCACAACAGCATCACCAGTTAGTTATGTATCATTAAACACATTTTCATTTTGAAAAGATTTAATTTTGAAAACACACACACACACACACACACAAAGCAATACTATTTAATGACAATTCCTATTCAGATGGGATTCCCAAAGGATGTCATTAGTCACAAGTTTTTGTTCCCTGTCCCACAGATCCACATTAGACATGTTGCACAGTTTGGATGACAGTTTCGTGCCAAATTACCTTCACATGTCTAATTTTACTTTACAATAGTCGTGTAAGTAGAAGCTAAAAGATTTAGATGTAAATAATCGACTTAAAACATTACCAATGCTGGAATCTTGTTCCTTCCCTGGTTACTTTAACTGAACTTTAACCTTTATTTTAAAATATTAATTTCTTGCCAAATTATTCCACTTAGAAGCTTAAAGTCGAATGCACTAAATTCCAAATTTATTTTACATAAAAACATTTGAATATGAGTTGCTTTACCCAATCAGTCCATTAAATACACCGACCCGCCATAGCATTAACACCACATAACATTAACACATTAATGTTATCATTAAATACCAGTAAACCACCATCTGCCTCCAAACTCCACAGATCCCAATCTAATGAACCGGACCCGGACAAACAGGTCCGGTCCAACCTGCAACCTACGTCTTGCTGACGGACACTACAACACACCCCCAGGTGACACGAGGGGAACCTACTGTACACGTTTTGCTTTGTAATGTTTTGGCTGATCAGTGGATCTTAAGTTACAGGGAGTAGAATTTTATTTCTATTCATTTGTTATTTTAAATCATTAACCTAGAACATTTAGATTATAAAAACAAAAATGCAAAGCATATATAAAAGTATATTTATGATCCGTTTCAATTTAGACCAGGAAATGTAAGAATGCTTTGCCATTTGAAAAGCATTCTTTGTTACAAGAACATGCCTTGCCTTGAGAACCTGCTGTGGGTTTTTTTTTTTTTCATTATTTAGACAGAGGGTTCGTCTCCATGAGAACTACTAGGATTTTGTTGTCCAATGCTTGCTGAGCTGCTGATGAACAAACTGGCAGCTGCTCAGTTACAGGCAGGGGACTCTGTCAAAAGTTGTGTCTTTCATCTATTAAGAACGTACTGTATGCTAAAACAAAGAAGTCTGGCGACATCATAAACAAGCCTTAAAACATACCAATTAACCATAAAACACTACAAACTATACCTGAAACCTCCATCCCTACAAGTCATCCATTATACAGGGGGTCCCAGAAGTTTCCCTACAGTCAGGGAAATTAACACTTTATGCTAAATAGCTACATCCAATCCAAAACATCCAATGACATCATTTTTTCGTTATTTCTTGGTTGACGCATTCATTAGAGTCGTCGTCCTCCTGCCCCCACGGGTTAAAATCAAGTGGGCTTAGGTGTCAGGATTTTATCTGCCACTTCACAGAGCCACAGGGACCAATCCAAGAACCCAGAAACTGTTGATCCAAGCTGTTTTTCAGTCAATCCATGCTACCTATCATTTTTTGCTGCTTAAGCAAAAAATTTGGGAACGGTTTAATCCGTTTTGTTGATTATCTACTGGGAGAATGATTTGATGGGGATATTTGACGGGGATCAGAATATGCTGCCCCAATATCTCCAGCAAGTATTTTACAATAAAATATCGAAAACATGCTTCACTTACAGTTATGCAAAATTATCCGCACTCTGGTTAGATTAAAACTTCTCTCGGTCTTATCAGTGCTTTCCGTTCACGGCTCCTGTCCTCCCAGTCACTCTCAGGTGTGAATGTGTTCATTTGTAACTGCAGTAAGAGCAAAAATGGACGCCCCACTTGTCATTTGCACGAAAGTAGACCAGCATGCAGTGATTCGTTGTTTTTGGTCCAAGGGTGTACCTGGTGCCGAAACAACTTACGAGTCATGCTGTCGTGTCTGTATATTGAGGATTTCGGCGGCTTGTAGGTGCATTATGGTCGATTCTGTGTCTTCCGCATGCTCTGTGTGTACACCTATATTTGTCCAAAAAAGGGCTGGCATACGACTGTCCATAATGTCCCTTCTACTCCATGTTTTGATTTGATTTATGGCACAGGTATAACTTCAGGCAAATACCGATAAACTGGCAACGTTCCATTAATTTCTGTTCAGCCAGTTTTGCATGAAACTGTAACAAAATCTGGCTGGACAGACAATTTTTTCCGAGACTGGTTTCTAGTTGGGCGGCACGGAGGCGTAGTGTCACCTTGCACCTCCCGGCTCCGGGTTCAATTCCCGGCCAGGTTAGATTCTCGCCGAGTTTGCATGTTCTCCACATGTTCGGTGGGTTTCCTCCGGGTACTCCGGTTTCCTCCCACAGTCCAAAGACATTCAGATTAGGAAAATTGGCTTTCCCAAATAATAATAATAATAATAATAATAAATTCATTTTAAAAAAAATGCAAAGCTGTTACTAGCAAAATACATCCAGCAACTAAACCTTGTGTGTTTTCCAAGATTTAGTGTTTAAATCTTGACTCTGGAAGTCATTTGCCTGTTTAAGAAATCTGCCAGTCTTACTTAGCTTAGAAAATAGTTTTAATTAGAATATTAACGTATGTGTGAGTGTATTCAGTTTAAGGGTTATGTGTTAATAATATAATAATATTTTTTCCAATTTGTGCTTCATTTCGTCGTCACCGCTAAAAATACATGAATGAGTCACCGCGTAAATCTCCATCGCTACCTCCTGTCCTTCTCTGCATCGTCTCCTCTCGACTCAGGGTGGTGTGAGGGACGAGGAGGGATTTACATCCTGCACCTGAGTGGAAACAACTCAGCGAGAGAGAACGTGTTGTGAGCAATAAGAGGAAACAGTTGTGATATAAATAGCATCTCAATAGACAGAGGAGGAGAAAAGGAACGGGGTTGTGAATATGATGATGCTGCAGAGCTGGAGCTTGACGCTTTATCTATTACCCTGAGCTACTTTTTTCTACTCACATTGTGCACAATACAGTACATTTATACTGATTTTTGTAAGCCTGAGGATGCCAGTGTGAATCGATTCTCAATTCCGGCGTTCACAAACGCACACGGAGCTCCAGTGGTTCTGCTGAATGCTCCAGATTTGCAGCAGGGACCAAAAATAGGTCCCAAAATTAACCACTTATTTACCTCTTCACAAAAATTGTTAGCCACCAAGCGGAGTAGAAAACTTGTGAATATGAATGAAACTACAAATTTGAGCAGATTTGAAAACACACAGCCGAATGCATGAGCAGTTACATTTCTATCATGCTATCTTTTCATATATTATACTATGCTTTAGTAATTCTAGCTAAACTTGCTTGTGAAGGCTACACCTCATAGTCATTTCTGGGGTGTGATCATAACTGTCAAATATTAAAGAGCAGGGGTGTGATTATTATTAACCTGTACATTCATCAGGCTTATGTTGCATTTTTTTTAAATATTTGCGGAAACATAATTTATGTTACCTCCAGGTTCCAGGTTCGATACCCGCCTCAGGGTCTGTGTGCGTGGAGTTTGCATGTTCTCCTCGTGCTTGGTGGGTTTCCTCCAGGTACTCCGGTTTCCTCCCAGAGTGCAAAGATTAGGCTAATTGGCGATCCCAAATTGCCCGTAGTGTGTGAATGAGTGTGTGAGTATTGTGTAGTGTATGTGAGTTTTTAATTTTATATATCTACCTTTATTTCTCTATACACTTTCTCTACACACTATACTTCATACATATACACTAACTATAAATTAGTGTATAGACTTTTTTCTATACACTAATGCACTTATCACCAGTGCTTCACTTGTGCTTGGACACCATCAAGGTAGAAAGTTTTCTCACCAGACCGAAGCTTTAAATCTGAAACCCCGGCCTCCCGGGAACTCCCTTAATGTCCCAACCATGTGTAAATGTCTTGGAGCGAGGTCAGGACTGTACGGTGGATGTGGCAATGACTCCCACCCGAGTTCCTGTATTGTGCAAGTGGTGTTAGTGAATGAGTGTGTGTACAGCTCCTACGGACAGATGCGTCTCCTCCGCAAGTTGGCGACGTCACTTTTTTATATACTGGAAGTAATAACATCCACAGAGACTTGTATAGAAGGTGCACTGCATAAACTAGTTTAAAATGTGAACATGTAGAATTCTTGTAGAGAATTAGGAGCGGTGTATTTAACATTAATAGAAGGTACTGTATTTCCAGTGTCAGGGTGAGAGGTAGATCTCTTGATCTCTTATGTGTCACACCACTGGAAAATAACAAGAGACAAGAGGAGATGTTTATTTGTGTTTTATTCAATCTTTAAGAGATAAAACTGGTGAAGAAATTACTGTTTGTACTGTTATAGGTGATAAGCCTGTTTAAGGACACTCCACTAATGGATAACAAAAAGTTTGAATCACACCACTCTGTCACTTACAGTATGTTTTAATATATAACAGCGATCTTTAGGGGTTTATACGTGATAGTCATTTGTTAAGCTAAACTGTGGGCCTGATTGAATAATTACTGTGTGATTTTTTTTTTTTTTTCTTTTTCTGGTTTGGCGATTTCTGAGAAAAATCACTAGCATGTGAAAAAAAAGACGTGTGTTTCTGGTGTATTATTTTTGGCTACATTTTATCTGTCAAATCTACAGTGAACTCACCGGGGGTCGTCCTGACATCATCATGAACTTCCCAAATCCATTTCTGAATAAGCTTCTTGGGTTTTTTTTTTTTTTCTCTCTCAACTGTGATTCCGATCTTCTCTCACAACCTCCATCACAGAATCTACTCGATATATTCACTTTCATTATTCAAATGTTAGATGTTGATTCTGATAGATCTACTTGTCTTGTAGTTGAGTCTGTCAGTGGGAGAAACATGCGCTCTTTCACAGGCGTGATACGAACCCCACTATCATAATCTACCTAAGAACATTTAGTTTCAAATCTCTAACCAGAATGCGGATGAGAAATGAGTGAGACGTTTGGTGAGACTGAAATACGCCAGAAAGTACAGTGTTCTTGGTTTCATTCTGACAAGTGTGTGGGTTTTTTTTTTTTTTCTTTTTTGTTTACAGCAGCATAAAAACCCTAAGATTTTCTTGATAAGCATTTATAATCTTTCTTACATTATATACATGCAGTCAAAATTATGCAGAATGTAAGTCAGGAGGAAACCAAACTGGAAGAAAGTCAAAGAATAAGATTTTATTGTTGTATTTAGCTTCATTAAATGCAATATTTAAATATATACAGTATTTCAGTGGTGGGCTGTGAAGGTACTGCAGGGGGTATTGAGACACCTTTTACAATGAATAAATATATTTAACTTTTTAAATTGTAAATTTTTCTTGGTGTTTTTTCCCTGTGTACTTCAGTTTCCTCCCACAGTCCAACAACATGCAACATGACCCTGTATAGAATTAGTGATATAGAAAATGAATTTATGTATGAATTAGTTATTTTTATATTATTTTTTAAAATTAACTTTATAATCACCATAACACATTTATGATTAAATATTTATGTTTAAAAAATTTTTAAAAAAATACTAAAACAATGAACTCACTGTCCGTTTTAGTGCCATAGAGTTTTTCTTGCACCTGGTAGTCAAAAATGGGACATAAAAAAAAGTGCAGATGTCTACTGGGGCAGGTATCATGCTGCCCCAAGCTCAGGGGAGGAGCAACAAACAGAGCAGTTTGTCTGAAGTCTCAAAATATTCTGTTGCCACCAAGACCTTGTTTTATAACAAATAATCAGAATTAGAGCTTATACATTTCCACAAAAGTGTATAAGTGCAGACAATGTTTCTATAATACACATAGTATGAAAAAATAAACACTGTAACCTTTGGATTATGTAGTGCATAATGTATATATATTAGAAATACTTGTTTCCCAATGCAAAGTCCTCCATTTTCCAATAACTAATACTGTATGTTTAGGCTACAGTAGCTTTAGGTCTCTTGTGGGATTTTAAGGGCTGGGATTTTTTCCCCCCTAAATTTGTCAACACTGTTTAATGTTTAATTCACTAGAGATTATCCTATATCATAATCTCATCTATTGACTCAATTTTATTTGTTGGTCCAGAGCCCATCTTAAGAGCATTACACACTGAAGAAGGCATGTGTGTTACAAGTCTTCCTGTTTCTGCATGGCAATGCATTTGCAACAGGCTGCAAACTAAAAAAACTAAAAAACAAAAACATGTTTATGAGTGTTAACATGAATCCTTTAAAAAGGCCCCAAAAAAAGTATAGGGTTCTAGATGGAACCTGTTTTGTAAAAAGTCTAAATCTATAGGGTGAAAAGGAAAGTTTAAGTATAAAAGTCTATTAAAAAAATTTTCCAGGGTACCTGCTTTGATCTCAAACCGTGCATTATATGTTCTTCCCATGTTCATGATGGACTGGAATCACAATTAGATCATAATTATTCCTGTAGAATAAGAATTGTTTTCTAAGAACCCTCCAGGAACCCAGCGCCCTTATTTAACCCAATCAGACTGTGGTATTATGCAGATTAATGTAAATAAGTACCATTTACTTTTTATTGTGTGAATGTGAATGTCTGGCAACGGACCATGATTGCCTTCAGGGATAGGAAGTATGAGTAACGATAAAGATCAGTGATTTGCTTGAGGCTGTGTGTGACAGACAGATGAGTTGTGCAGATGGTGGTTGATCAAGCAAAGATTTGCCACTAGGATAGAAACTCATTTTAGCCTGTTGTCAAAAATGCAAAAAGCAAAGCACTACAGTGCAAAAAAAACAAACAAAAAAAAAAAACAAGGTGTAATGTTCCCCACCGTATTTCTTCATATTAAATGAAATTTCATTTAATGATGTAGATTCGATTAAACAGACAGGAACAAATGTTTTACAACTTCAGCAGCGACCTCATTTCCCCCCTCGTCTGTTCCTGATCTTCTATCATTATCGACCTGTTTCTTACTGGTTCATGTCTTAAGTTATATGATTTTTCTTTTATGCTTTAATGATGAATAGATCACTGTGTGGCTTAACAAACCAAAAACAGAGACTGGACTGAAAGAAGAGAAGACAAAGAATGAGAGAAACAAAAACTTGAGAGAGCTAAACAATAAAGTCTGGCTCTTTGGAAGCAAACTATTGTACACTGTGCAAAAATATACTATGTAATATATACATCATGCATACTATACATTTTAATATTATGGTTAATAATGTAAAGAAATGATGACAATAACCTTATTTTATTAAGGTTTAGGCTTCACCCATATACAAGGTGACACAGAATAACGGGAATTTTTGAAATGCGTATTGGTAGCCGTTAGCAGGTGGTAACACTGCGGGTTACTGACATTTAGCAAGTAAACACTCCGCCATTTTAGTAATCATGGATCAGTGGAACGGGCAACAAAATTTATTTCTTTTATCACTTCTAGTTTTATTGGATTGTAAAAAAGTTCCTGTTTTTTTTATGTCACCTTGTATATACTTCAACATTCCGATGACGTCACACTGAACTGTTCAACTCCATTAACACGAGCGACTGAAAAACAAATGAACGGCAGCACCAGTTACTGTTTACTGAGTAAATAAGTGGCTTCCAACAGACCACCGCTGTCTTTGCAGGAAGACATAATGAGCAGTGATAGAGATCTTTGAATTGAGTCCTGTGAATTGCTGGAGGTTCTGTGAGAGAGACAGACACAGGAGGTGGATTAGACACAGAGATTTGGCGCTCTTTAGACGCCTTCTTTTTTTTTTTTATGAACGGATTTCTTCTGTAAGTGCATGTCCCGGGTTTATGGGATCTATACCAATTTGGAAAAAAGTTGCACTCTTCTGAATTGTAGAGGTGCTCAGGGACTGCGAGGACCTTCTCACCAGCAGCAAAGCAGGGAGAATTCAACTGTTCATTGATTATTAACTTTAGGCAGGTTCGTAAGCTGTAGAAGGAGATGTAATCCATGTCAAAGCCACCATGAGTTTGAGACTGTTTTGTTAGGTGTACAGTATACTGTTGGCATGACCTTGATCCACCTGCAGCAGTGTGATCTTCAGTTTGATTGTATCAGAGCGCAGAACCGATAGATGCTGAGAGATAAAAGATTGTGGTATTTTTAGGCATGACTCAGTCTGGTAACAGGATGTTTGTTGAGAGGTTGTAGAAAGGTCTGGGTGATGTGGTATTAATTACAAAGGTCAGAAAGTTATATTCACTCGATTTATTTCTGCAGATTTTCTAGCACCATGCAGTCAGGTAGGAATACATACTGGATGGGAAACGGCTCCATTACAGGGCACAATGCTCACACTTATTCACACCTTCTGTAGGGGTAATTTCTAGTAGCGTTTCAAACTCCACATTGGTAATATCCCAAGCTCAAGATTCAACTGCAGTTTGATCTCGAGCTTGTTGAACTCCAGGCTGCTATTATTTATTTGCCTACACCTTCATCTCTCTTCATGCACCTGCTTTAATCATCATAAAGTATACACCTGTGATGTACAGTACTGTGCAAATGTCTTGAGCCCCCTCATTTCTTTATATTTTGCTTCCATAGCTCCAGATTTTGTTTAATGTAGTTTAACGTCGTCTTGAGGAATAGTTCTCCAGCTTTCCTGAAGGACTTCTTTGTCTTTCATTTTCAGTCTAGTCCCTCTACCTGAGTAGTTTCAGAGGAATGTTTTTTACGGCCTGAACCAGTAAGTAACAGGTGCCGATGATGACAGATGATCAGGCCGGTGATTAGTATACTGGAACAGACGAGAGGGGAAATGAGGTTGCTGCTGAGGTTATTAAATTAGCAACCTTTTTTTTTTTTCCTGTATGCACGTTATAAACTGTGACAGTAAAACATTTGTTCCAATTTCTTAAATTTAAACTACAATATTTAATTTCATATTTCATTGTTAGCATTTCAGTAAAAACACTTGTGCTGTTTTCATGAGAGAGGTAAACCATTAAGATTTCCTGTCACAGTAAAATAAAAAAGATGTTTCCTCAAGGGATGATTGGATAGTTAAGAGCTTTATCTTTCTAAAAGTGTTTAGAAAACAAAAACTCTCTTTTCTGCCTAGAACATCTATGGATACATTTCCATCAGGTGTTCTTCAGCTTAAAATGGCTGTACAAGAGTTCTTTAGTTACATAAGGGTTGATTCCTTTCTGGGAACCCACTCTAGACACATAACCCTTATGGAATCCTTGTCTATTCAAAAAACTCCCGAGTAGCCATTTTGCCCACATTATTCAACCAAGAACCATAGAGGAACCCTTGAGGAACCCCTTTAAAAATGCAGAACAGGGGAAAACCTCTGTACTGTTAGTCTACATATTTATTTGTGGTAGCTGTCAGTCTTTTAACCAGAGATGATGATGCTGGTGACAATGATGAAATAATGATGTTAACTTTCAGTGAATAAAAAACAATTAGACAAATTTGTAAGGAATAAAAGACTCGGGGCATGCTGTTTAAGAAAATTAAATACTGACAAAGTTATGTGATGTTCCTCGACATGAAGCAGAGTCACTCTTTGCGCACAAAGACTATTTTTAGACTTTCCTCTGACAGAAAACTTTACACCTGACTGTTACAAAGCACTGACACTGGAGACTGCTTCCAAAAAAATGGTCCTCAAAGAGAACTTATGAACTTTATGAATGATTTGTGGACTGTTATTGCAATACAAACAGTAACAGTTAAGAACACGTGCATTGATATAAACCTGTGATTTGAAAATGTTTTAGAAATCAGTCAACAATAAACATTTATACCTAAAGTAATGTTTAGGACTATGGCTTGTTCATGGCTACACAGTGCTATTGCACTAATATATACACCGATCTTACATGCAGTCAGTTGCCCCCTCGTTTAATTGTAAGATTTTACAAACAACATATAACTTTTTCACCACTTTTAAACAATTTGGTGGTCAGCATTCTACAGTGGGAAAGATTATTCACCAATGGAAAGCATTCAAGACTGTCGCCAATCTTCCCAGGAGTGGACGTCCCAGCACACTCACCCCAAGGTCAGACCGTGCACTGCTCAGAGAAATACAAAAAACATAACAACCAAGAGCTACATCTCAGACCCTACAGGCCTCACCGAGTGTGTTAAATGTTAAAGTCCATAAAAGCACAATTAGAAGAAGACGGAACAAGTATGGTTTGTTTGGACGAGTTTCCAGGAGAAACATCTTCTGTCTAAAAAGAAGTTCACAAAAGAAGTTCTAAAAAGGTGAGGTTCACAAAACTGCATCTGACCAAATCACAAGACTTCTGGAACAATATCCTATAGACAGATGAGACCATGGTGGAGTTGTTTGGCCATAATGCCCAGCGCCATGTTTGGTGAAGAACCAAACAGCATTTCAGCAGAAACACCTCATACACATTGTCAAACAGGGTGGTGGAGGGCTGATGATTTGAGCTTGTTTTTTGCAGCCACAGGACCTGGGCACCTTGCAGTCATTGCGACCATGAACTCCTCTGTATACCAGAATACTCTAGAGACAAATGTGTGGCTGGAAATCTGTCTGACAACTTAAACTTCGTCGAAATTGTGTCATGCAACAGAACAATGATCCAAAGCACACCGGTACATCTACATCAGATGAAAAGTAAAAGAATCAAGTTTTTGGAATGGCCAAGTCAAAGTCCAGACCTCAACCCAACTGAAATGCTCTAGAGGGACCTTAAGAGAGCTGTGCATGAGTGAATGCTGAAAAACCTCAATAAAGCAAAACTCCTCCGGACCAAAATTTCTCCAGAACGATGTAAGAGACTGATAAAGTCATGCAGGAAATGATTACTTCTAGTTATTGCTGCTGAAGGTGGATCCACAAGCTATTGAATCAGGGGGTACTTAGTATTGCCCACATGTTTTTTTTTTGTTGTTGTTAAATAAATAAAGGCACGGTGAAAAAAGTTATATGTTGTTGTTTATCTGAGCTTGTGTTTGCTAAATACTGAGCCCCGCCACAATCAGATGATTCTTATTATGTTTTGCACAAAAAGTCGGAATTAACTAACTTTCACACATGACTGTATATACATTAGTATACTTTATATACTTTATATATTAGGGTTTTGTTTCCTTAGATGAAGGGCGTGAAACATATCAAGAAGTACTTTAGACGTATGGAAGCTCTTCTTCGTCATTTAAGTCTGAAATAAGTCGGAAATGTTGATCACTGAAGTTGACACAGAATCAGGTCAATGCGGTACTTCCCCGTTCTCATTAACCGTCCTCTGTATTTCCCCAGCGGAGCTGCCTATACATTTATACATTTGTGCTGGGGCTTTGTGGTTGAGAGCTCTTCATGTACCTGCTTAAACAACCAGATTGAGGAAGATAAACCATCGCGCTCATTTCAGACTGAAAACAAAAACTCTCTCTGCTTTGTCTGGAGATATTTCAGTCTGGCATGGCGTGTTACTCATCGGGTCATCGAGTCATTACAGTAGCTCTGTGACACAAGTCATCTACTGTTTGTGTTTAGAGCAGAGTATTGAGTCACAAGACGCAAACCTTTCAGTCTGTGATTGTCCCTTCCTCTAGGGGCCCCAGTCAGTATTTCCCAAACCTATGATGTTGGGACCTGAAATGCAAATCTATCACGCTCTCCATGGGAAACACTTTTACTCAGGTCATCGTAGTTACTTTCAGAAGTGAGAAAGCAAAACTAAAGCATGATGAAGTTCCACTTCCTGTATTTACAGCAAACGGTTTTCCTCTGGGGCTCTTTATGAAACCAAAAAAAAAAAAAAAAAAACAATGTTCTGCAGCGTTAGCAACGTAGCAATCTGGATAGTTTCAAAACAATTTATATAATTTTTTTTTCTTTTTTTTTTTTTCCCCTGAAGCCACATTTTTCCCAGAACTTTGGCGTGGAGGGAAAACACTTGACAGGTGATTCACGGAAATTCATGTGTTGAGTCACACACACAATGCTCAAGGAGAATGTTCAAACTACAAGTGATACAAAAACCGTATTCATACTGTACTGTACCACCAAGCTGTTTTTAGGCTGCTGTTAGAATTTATATACAGTAAATATGGTTGTACGCTTGTAATGAGACACAAGGTTGTAAGATATATAAATGGTGTCTCAATTATACATATTAGAAAAAGAATTATATTTATTGGACACGCAGTGACGTTGTTGCCAGACAATGTACTGTACATACTGTATATTATTCACAGACAAATTAAACAATAACACATGAGAGGGAGTGCTGTTGTATGAAATATCAGCACGGCTGTGATTCGGTCTTAGGCATGAGGGTACAGCCATAGTCGTGCTGATAAACAACAGATATTACTTTTAAACAGTTCCACAAACACCATTATTACCAACAGATTATGATTTGTTTCTTTATTTAATGAGCGATTTTGCTCAAAACATGTCAAAAAATTTAATAGACTAAGCATGAAAGTCAGGTAAAGCTCAATGGTTACGGCATTAGACTACTAATCAGAAGGTTGCAGGTTTAAACCCCAGCACCACCAAGTTGGCACTGTTGGGCCCCTGAGCAAGGCCCTTAACCCTCAACTGCTCTGATGTATTATTAGATAAAAATGGAAGTCACTCTGGATAAGGGAGTCTGCAAAATGCTGCCAATGTTAGTAGTTGTAAATCTTTAGGAATTAAGTCTTTTTTGAAGTTCCTAATCAAAAAAGTGAATTTTTATCCTTTATTAAATCATAATTGTGTGTGTGTGTGTGTGTGTGTCAGTGTGTGCATGTACACAACAGAAGCTGAATGTTTACAGTTAACATCAGTAGTCTGAAGGGCCTAAGTAGATCTCTGGGTCTCCTGGTTAACCAATCGTCAGTCAGGAGGCGGGATCAACAAGGGTAGAGCAGGTGAGCAACCAACCGATCGCAGGAACCAACTGCGGTGGGCGGGTCCTGAAACATTAAGGGACACACCCCATCCCACCACCAGCAGAGACAGAAAATAAAGTAGAAAATACAAATATAACATTTTGACTTTTTTGGGTCCACCACTCGGTAGCCTTTAGCATTGTGAGCAACTCACCAGGCCTTAAAGATTTAAAGGCGTCCGTTATCATCTGCATTCTTCATGTTTGTATACTCCCAGGACCTTTCCTGTGCAGTGGTAGATCAGCTGTTAAAACACTAGACTGCTGATCAAAGAGTTATGAGTTTAAGCCCCAGTGCCTTCAAGACACACCGTGAATCACCTATTAATCATTCAAGCATATAAAAAAAACCATCAAACATGAGGCATAAACCAGTGAGGAACAGGTGCTGGTGATTAGTCTACTGCTGAATGCTGAGGGATTGGAACAGACGAGAGGGGAAATGAGGTCGCTGCTGATGTTGTTTCATTTAAACATGTTTAAATTGTATCTTTAGGCACTATGAGCCTGTTGCGGTAAAACATTCGGTCCTATTTTAATAGGTTTGTCTACTTAATTTAATCTTATTTAATATGAAGATGGGTGGCACGGTGGCTTAGTTGTCAGCACTTTGGTCTCGCACCTCCAGGGTATGGGTTTGATTCCCACGTCGGGAACTGTGTGTGTGGAGTTTGCATGTTCTCCCCATGCTTGGTGGCTTTCCTCAGGGTAATCTGGTTTCTTTCCACAGTCCAAAAACATGCAGGTCAGCCTAACTGATGTTCCCAAATTGCCCGTGGTGTGTGAATGAGTGGTGTGTGCCCTGCATTGGATTGGTACCGTGTCTGAGGTCTACTTCGCCTTGTGCATGAGGTTTAATGGTATACTGTAGGCTCCAGGCCTTCTGCGACCCTGTACAGGATAAAGCACTATAAGAATATGAATGAATGAATGAATAATATGAAGACATAAGGGGCGGCTCATGACTTTTGCACGGTACTGTAAATGTAAGTCTCTCTGAATAAAGGCGTTTGCCAAATGGCGTAAAGGATATCGGACGAAAAAAAGGAAGTTACTTTTGCAAAGAAGGGAGTGTGTGCTTGATTAAGCTCATTATACTTCACATAATATAAGCAGTATTTCATGACAAATAGTGTATTTCATTATGCAGTCTGGTGAATGAATTGGGTGATACACAGACGCACCACATTCGAGCCAGGAGCTCGCATCGAACGAAATGAAATGATGCATCTTCTCATTCCACTCCTAACAGTTTAAAGCCTTCCTACAGTCTCAGGAGCACTTTAGCTTATGATGGATGTGAGTCTGAAGTGCCCAGTAGACGTAAACTCTTAAAAGACTAAAATGACAATTCTGTCAATGATTAGAAAGCAATAATCAGAGGTTAATGTTTAACGTATGCAGTGTTTACAAGCCGTGCCATTTTTGTTTTCTTTCAGTTGGTTTAGTGCAGTTTTCTCCTTCCTCCCAAATGCCTGCTAGTGAGTGGATTAGCTCGGCTAGTAATCGCACACAGACGTGAATTTGAATTTTGTAGGAGTGTGTGAACGGGTGCTGTGATATAATGGCATCACATTCTGGTCTTGCCTTGCGCCAACTGTTCCAGAGATAGACTCAGGGTCCTTTCTCGCTCTAACAAAGACAACATAGCTACTGAAATTAAATAATTAAATAAATTAATTAAAGACTTTAATTTGGTCGGCGGTATCAGAGATAAAAAGGAAAAAAGCAAAACAAGGTGAGAAACACAGTCTTCTGCAAGGAATCCGGCTTCATCTCCCCTATAGAGCAGGATCTGTTGTAATACGTCAGTTATTTCCTTCATGATGCTGGATATTTGAGATGTTTGAGTTTTAATATTTAATATTAGATTCCAATATAAGAACGTGTAGGATGGATGAGAGCTTGCTGTATATAGAGAGCTTGCTTTATATAGCTGTTTTTTTTTGGGTTTTTTTTAAATAAGTAGGCTATTAATAGGACTGGAAGAGTTTGGAGGAAAAATTCGGTCTCAGTGTAATGGTGTGCACTTTGGTAACACATAAACATCCTTTCTCCGCCTACCTATTGTGGTTAGATACACACACACACACACACACACACACACACAAACACACTTGATTATTTTCCTTTGTTTCACACTGACATGAAAGTCATAAGTGTAATAGAAAAATTAACACATTTACCAAGTGGTGAAACCATCAAACAAACACCCGTTTTGGTATTTTACACTCTTTAAATGCAACGACTGTGAAGGTTACACACTATACATAAGTGTTTATGGTTACCTTACTAAACACAATAGCAATGTTGAACCTTGAGCTCTTTCACACTGCTTATATTTGCTTCATCTCAGTAATCATTGCTTAAGATTTAATTAAAATAAAAGGTTCTTACTAAGGTTCCAGAGATGTATTTTCTTTCTTCAGACCGAAATCAATACGGACTCATCAGACTTTATCCTGTACTGCAAACCGAACATAAATCTGGCTTTCTGAAACATGACTCCGGTTTTGCAATAATGCAGATTCACCAAGTAGGCCAGCTGCTGTAGGTTTTTACCCCATCCCACTGTATAATGCTCTTAGTCACCAAAAACCGCTGCACGCGGCTACACCGCTGTGCGTTTATCAATATAATACAGTGGACCTGGTGCAGTGAAGAGCTTAGACTGATTTTGCTCAATATAGCTTTGACCTGGTAGTAGCATGAACCTCTTAGCACAATATATATATACAAGACTTATAGTACAAAAGTCTTAGGCACCATATTATATACTGTACCAATTTTACCAATGGTAATAAATAAATAACATTACAGGAGAATTTATGCATGGCTGTAAAGAAAACAAATATATAGTACAAGATAGTACCAGTTTTCAGATGGACAAACAAACAAAACAAAATTGGTACAGCATATAATATGGTGCCTAAGACTTTTGCACAGTAATATGTACTATGTTTTCATACACACATGAACACACATTTCAGAGTCTTTCAGCTTACTTCTGTCTAATATTAATAATATTATCATAATATTA
>JAOVVA010020361.1:6197-16367 GCA_028565275.1 Leiocassis micropogon
TTTAATTTATTATTAAACACAAGCATGAACCTGACTTTAGACTGTAATGTGGTTTGAAACATTAACCACATTTGTTAGGCTGCATATAAGTAATCATGTAAAACTAAATCCAGAATTAAATATCATCTTAATAATACTAAATATTATACTGAATATATAACTAAGTATAATAATATTTACTGAATATTATAATTCTAAATATTATCTAAATAATAAATAAAACTTTCATTGTTACATTACATTTAAATCAGGAATTAATTTTTAATAATAATAATAATAATAATAATAATTAATTAATTTAAGTCTTGCATCTGATCTGATCTTTAAATTAAAGGATTGCTGTAAAAAAAAAATCCAATTTTGTAATAATTATTGATCACACTAATAACATTGTCACTGTCTACTTTCTTAGACTGAAGACCTCATTCTGACCACTATAATCAATCCCAGGTGAAAGTTTTAAATAGAGATTGATACAATACCCAGGTATGACATTTTTCAGTATTTAATATTAAATAATGCAACACACCTTGAATTAAAACAAACCACTAATAAATAAAAACTACAAATTGTATAATGTTTGTTTTTAATCCTGTATTAATTGTCAACAAACAAGCAAACCGATAAACAGACACATCATTAAAATATGTAGATTATGTGGTTATTTAATTTTACATGGAGAATTTATTAAAAAAAAAAAAAGAGAGAACAGGTGTTCAAGTGAAACCGGACTTGTGATGAAATTTCCTGAGAACTTTAAAGCGCAGTACGGTGATGAGACTCGTAGCCGCAGTAAAACTTTTGAAAGGTGCAAACGTTTTTAAGAAGGCAGTACATCTGTGAATAAAGATCCTGTCTGAGGTGGCTCTGAGTGGGATGCCCGATCCTTGAAAAATCAACATTTCCATTTAAAGGAGTTCCTGGGGGGGCGGCTATTCAGGTGTGAAGAAAACTTTCTACCTTGATGGTGTCTGAGCACTAAAGAAACACTGGCATAAGTGCATTAGTGTAGCAGGGGATTATATAGAGAAATAAAGGGAGTTTTTATGCTCATAACTGTTCAAAAGTCCCTGTTTGACTTAAACACCCCCATTATTATTATTATTATTATTATTACTGAACTTTCTGCCCATTCTCATTTCTTTCACAGTAAAATGTCTCAGTTTTTGAAAGCACGTCCTAAGTTTCTGCCTTCTGAGTGGAAACATGTGAAACAAGTGTACCTCAGGAGTGCAGAGGCCGAGCGGTCTCGCTCTGAGAGACTCACGGCAGAGTGTAAGAGACTGATCGAGGAGACCGAGAAGTCTGTGAGACGCCTGGAGCAGGATACTAACTACAGCTTGGGTATCTGTGAAACCGTGAAAGCAATCTGCTGGACAATCTGATTCAGCTTGATATCTAATGTCTAGTGTCTGTGTGTTACTCTCAGAGCAGAGACTCAAAGATGTCAAGTTCTGGAAGCAGGAGCTGGAGCAGAAACTGCACGAGATGGTTCAGGAGATCGAGCTGCTCGTGACAATAAAGGAGCGAGTAGAGCGAGCTCTGGTGAGTTGCGCCGAGCCGCTTCAGGCCGCTGTTGATTGTCTACACGAGAGGTGAGAGACACGCCTTTCTCAAATCACGTTTGAAGTTACATATGCTACAGTAGATGAGAATGCTGATATGTGAGCGTTCCTTATAGGGAGAAGCGGGTGGAGACGGACCTGGTCCATGACGATGTGGACAGGGAGCTCTTGAAGGAGAAGGACGTGATCGAGGGAGTGACGGCACTCCTTCAGCGCACTCTGGAGCAGATCATCGAGCAGATCAGGTGAGAGGAAGCGAGCATTTCTAGGCCTCAAAAATGAGAAAACGGGTGCTTACTGTGTCTCATTCCAGACTCAATCGCTCGGCTAAGTACTACCTGGAGAAAGACCTGCGGGATAAATTTCAAGCCGAACGCATCGACGATTTCTGCTCCCTGCTCAGCAGCTCCGCACTGAGCATCGAGGGGCAGGATGGAGCGAGACAGCGTGGCAATGGAGGGTAAAGATGTATAAAGAATTTATATTCCCTACATTCAGTCGTCCTGGTCAGGATGTCAGGAATTCGTTCATCTTTGCAGACTCGCCGTGACTCCTCAGGAATGGGAGACGTTCTCCGACGTGAACATCAACAAAGCGGAGAAGGAGAGGAACAACTCGGTGTCTCTGCGGGCGCTGGTGGAGAATCTGCTGGTGCAGACGGCGGCGGACGTCCGGAAGCAGTACGAGGCCACCGGCTCAGCCCTGACGCTCCGCATCCAAGAGACCAGGAGTATTAAAGCGGAGCTGGAAGATCAGCTGAGCAAGGTGCACATCAGCCGAATTTTGGTGTCATTATCGTGAATCGATTTGTTCTTCTGATTATTATTTTTCATTGTGCTTTGGGAAAGTGAACTATGGCAAAACAGTTAACAGTACCTAGTTGTTAATTACACGTAATAGGTAGCTTCACTCACCGGCCACTTTATTAGGAACACCTGTTGAGGACATTTACATTTGTACAGTAACCTAATCAGCAAGTCATTTAGCAGCAGCACACTGCAACAACAAAAAAAAAAAAAAGTAAAAAAAAATGTAGAAACAGCGTTATCTCTGTGGGTGCACCTTCAGGGTCCAGGTTCGATTCCCGCCTCGGGACTGTGTGCTTTGTGGGTTCTTCCCGTGGTTTGTAGGTTTCCTCCAGGTACGCCGGTTTCCTCCCCCAGTACAAAGACATGCAGATTATTGTAATTGGTCTTCCCAAATTGCTTGTAGTGTGTGAGTGCGTGTATGTGTCTGTGCCCTGCGATGGATTGGCACTCCGTCCAGGGTATACCCTACCTCATGCCCTACAGTAAGTCTCCTAGGATAGGCTCCAAGCCCCCTAGCCTCGTATATAGGATAAAGTGGTATAGATGATGAGTGAGAGAATTATATTCGGTCTAAGATTTCATTCATTCGCCTTTAGCTTTGATTACAGCTCCTTAGTTGATAAGTCTCACGAACAAGTGGTTTTGTTATGGTCACACAACTGTTTAGTCTCAATTTGGAGTTCACATGACATTTTGTGTGAATGGAAATGCTTGTATAACTTCACCAAGTGCTTAAGCAATCTCAATTCATGATTTTTATCATTTTTTTTCTCCGGCCATATTTCTTCCACAAAGGTAATGGTTCAGTACTATTCCTCCAGGTTTTGATAATGTGTTCAGTCATTTCAATTCTCCTTAAATTGTTTTCTTTGCTTGATGCTGCCCAATAATTTGTCCAGTCAGAAATGGCCATTTTTTTTTCATTTTTTTTTTCAAGCGGTGTTGTACGAGATGCACAGGACTGAGTATTTAAAAAAAACTGTTGATGTCTTGGGATTTTCATACACAACAATTTCCAGCATTTTACGCAGAGTGGTGCGATAAACAAAAAACACTGAGGGAGCCACTGTGTTTGGAAGCATAGCCAGATAGGATATAATAACTCAAATAATCACTATTTACACCTGTGGTGAGCAGAAGAGCATCTCAGTGTGCACAAAACTTTTACATGAACCATGAGGCGGACAGGCTACAACAGCAACTGGATTTCACTCTTGTCAGGCAGAAACGGGAATCTGATACTATCATGGGTGCAGGCTCACTTAAACTGGAAACAGTTAAAGATCACTTGGCCTACAAGTGATCTTGGCCGATTAGGTGAGAGTTAAAGAGCACCTCAGTGTCTTAAAACACTATAAGTTCCATTTTGGCTGACTAGATAACTGCAGATATGTAATACTATAATAATCTGTATAGCAATGTGCAGGTGTACCAGTGTTCCTAATAAAGTGAACAGTTTCATGAACGAATGTTGAGAACTGTATGATGACACTATTGCTTTAAGCTAAACGCTGATTTGTGAGTTAAATCATAACTAACAGTACTGCTTTCTGTGTCCTGTCTTTTAAAGCTGCTTGCGGAGATTGCGAATCAGGAACAGAACATCGAGGCGTTAAAAGTCGCCATTGCTGATAAGGAGGGGCCGCTCAGTGTGGCGCAGGCGCGGCTGCATGCGCGCGATCAGCGACCCAGAGTCGAGCTGTGCAAAGATCAAGCTCACAAACAGCTACTCGCTGAAATGCAACAGCTCATGAGTCACATCTCCAGGTGAGAAAGAGAGAGAGAGAGAGAGAGATTTAGGTTTGATCTTACATAAGATCAAATAACAGAACTACATGAACCCAGTTGTTATAATGTGTTATTGTTTCTATAGCAACAGCTCATTCAGAAGAACCTGTATAATGGACATTGAACATAATCTAAATCTACTAATGAACAGATCTTTGAAAAGTTTATGGTTTATGAAAGGAGTCTCAAGTGTCAGTGTTTATAATGTACTTAAATGATGGGATAACTATAGACTCAAATAAAAATGATCCAGGGTCTGGGTTCGATTCCCGGCCAGGTTCGATTCCCGCCTCTGTGTGCATGGGGTTTGCATGTTTTCCTCGTGCTTGGTGGGTTTCCTCCGGGTACTCCGGTTTCCTCCCACAGTCCAAAGACATGCGAATTAGGCTAATTGGCGTTCCCAAATTGCCCGTAGTGTGTGATTGAGTGTGCAAGTGTGTGTGTGTGTGTGTGTGCGCCGTGTGATGGATTAGCACCCTGTCCAGGGTGTACCCCACCTCATCCCCTAAGTACCCTGTGCCCCATGACCCTGTATGCAGAATAAAGCGGTATAGACGATGAGTGAGTGAGTGATAAAATAATTTGGATGTCCTTTTATAGGAACACACTCCATGTTGTTAAGGGTAACACCACCACCACTGAATATTTTCCTATAATGACTCCTCACAGGTGTTTATTTCTTGTGCAAAGTGAATTATTACCCTGAAACCCTCTCACTCTTTGTTTCTGTGCATCACAGGCTGAAAGAGGGTCTGGCTGATTCAGAGTTGGAGCTCAAAGCGCTGACTCGAAGCCAACTGCTCCTGGAGGAGGAGATCCAGGTCAAAGCGCACTCGCTGTACATAGACGAAGTGATCTGCACTCAGATCCGTCAGCCAATCACCATTCACGACTTCTGAAAGAATAAACGACTCGATTGCAGAAAACTGTAAAAAAAAAAAAAAAGAAAATACACTACCTGGCCAAAAAAAAAAGTCACCAGCTGGATTTAACAAGACACATTGGTAAAACCTTCCAGATCGATAATTAATGATTAATAATGTACAGCTGCAGCAATTTCTTAAACCCTAACTGATGTTAAGACCGGGCTTATCCCTGACATAACCCCCCAAAAATCTCAAAATCTTTTGTCTGGCTTTTGAGGCTGTGGAGCATGGCATTTAAACTTAGGGGTGCTTGGGGATGGAACTATGACTTGGCATGAAGATTGAACTGTGAGTTGGCACAGACACCAAACTGTGATGTAACTCTGACTTGAAATCCTTAAATTCGTGTGGTGGAGTGAATACAAAGTCTTGCCACCCAGGATTGTCAAACCTGGGTGGCAGAGCAAAACTGGACAGCTGAGCAAGCTTGATGTCTCCACAGACTGATGGGGGAAACCATGCACCCCTTTCTAACCCAGTTGGTGAAAACAGCAGCATATCCTGAGTACCAGAGGACGCTGCTGAACTAGATGGAGAGGGTGCAGTATCTGGCTGAGACACGGCCCAGCACAATTTAGTGCGTGTCTCCGGTGGTGCAGTGCATGGCTCATGAGGTGCAGGGTGTGGCTCAGAGTGCAAGACAGAGCTATCAATGCTATCAAGGCACAGGATAGAGCTATCAGGACTATCAGAGCATAGGACATAGCTATTAGAGCTATCATAGCTTTCACTTAGCTTTGGTTGGGAGAGGGTGTTGGGGGTCTACCTGGCACATAGCCACCACTGATGGTCCTCGCATCTACCCTCCATTGCCGCTCAGCTCGCTGACTCACCTCTTCCGGTCTCATTCCCTCATGGCACAATGCTTGATCTTGGATTTTTATTATGGAGGCTCCATATTACTTCCAGCTTGGCACCTGAAGGCAACGATGTCCGGTAGCCTCACCGGGGTTGCCATAGCCCCCTGCAAAAAAACCTCTTTTGGGCTGACCCATCCACTATGCCTCTATGTACCATAGGTCTCGCATTCTGTCAGGGTTGTGGGATGAAGGCACAGTATAACTGACGATGTTAAAACATTTTTTAATCATATACTGTAAACAAGGTTCTTCTGGTGGTCTGGTCTAGGCTCAGCGACCAATGTACACCCTAAAAAATGGGTCCATGTCCACTCATAACCTGAAAATATTGAAAGATCAGGCATTTCCATCAATGGATTTTTTCTTCCTTGATGGCACAGGCTTGTTCCAAGATGACGATGCCAGGATTCAGCAAGCATGAGACACACTTTTCACACCTTGAAACATTGAAACAGATTACGGACCTTAACCCCATTGAGAATCTTTGGGATCGTGAAGGCTTTACACAATGGTCGACACTCCCATCATCAATTTAAGATCCTGGAGAGAAATTATTGCAACTCAGGATAGAAATAAATATTGTGACATTGCATAATTTTTTTCAAAATGATGCCACTGCAAATGCATGCTGTTGTTGTTGTTGGTCTTTCGGCTGCTCCCGGCAAGGGGTCGCCACAGCGGAATATCCAGTCCGCACTACAACTTGGCACAGGTTTTATGTCGGATGCCCTTCCTGACGCAACACTCCAATTTTTATCCGGGCTTGGGACCGGCACTGCATCTAGTGGCTGGGGTTTGGGCGCTGGCTGGGAATCGAACCGGGCCTTCCGCATGGCAGGCGAAACACCTACCACTGAGCCACCAGTGCCCTACTGCAAATGCATGCTGTAATTAAAGCAAAAAGTTAAACAAGTGTGTGACATTTTTTGTGGCCGGGCAGTGTATACAGTATCATTGATGAATATCGATGAACGCTGGACTGGTCTTGACAACGATTGAATATAATCTATAGTCTATATAATGTGTTGGTGTGAGTGTTAAAGAGAGATACAATGTACTGTAAACAGACTGCAGAAAAATTATTAAATGCTCCATTTATACTTTCTTTTCAGTATTGCAAATTACTGTCTCAAGCTCCATAAGCTGGAAGGCTACATCTCATGATGGAGAGTCAGGGAGTGGCCTGGCCAGCTCCAGCATCATATCCTCCTCATGGGGGTCATACCTCATGGTTTCTAACTGCACCTGTAACATAGCAGCACTAATATTTATGTGTTCGATTCCCGGCTCTGTGTGCATGGAGTTTGCATGTTCTCCCCGTACTTGGTGGGTTTTCTCCGGGTACTCCGGTTTACTCCCACAGTCCAAAGACTTGTAGGTTAGGCTGATTGGTGTTCCCAAATTACCCGTAGTGTGTGAATGGGTGTGTGAGTGGGTGTGTGAGTGTGTGTATGTGTGTGCCCTGCGATGGATTGGCACCCTGTCCAGGGTGTACCCTGCCTCGTGCCCTAAGCGTCCTGGGATAGGCTCCAGGTCCCCGCGACCCTGAATACAGGATAAAGCGCTATAGACGATAAGTGAGTGAGTATATTATAACACACCCTCAGGGGCAAATTCATACACTATATCATCTTAGAAAAGTAAAGTGTATTATGTATTATACTTGTCTCAAATCACATTTTATAAGCTATTACATAAAAGCGTTCAGAATGTGCTTGTCTAAAGGATCGATACTTAAAAAGAGGGAAGCGTTGATGGAGGCATGCAGCTGCTTTGACACCTTTCGTATGGACGTATTTATATGTTGTTAGTTTTCCGGCTGCTCCCGTTGAGAGGTCGCCACAGTGGACCGTCTGATCCGAACACCAATTGGCACAGGTTTTACACCAGACAGCCTTCCTCGCCCATTTTATCTGGGCTTGGACCAGCACTGCATCTAGTGGCTGTGGTTTGGGTATTGGGTGGGAATTGAACCTGGGCCTTCCACATGGCAGGCAAGAAACCTATTGTACCACTGAGCCACCGATGCCCCCTTATAGGTGTATTTATATACTATATACATGCATAACACTGATAGGCAAAGAGCTGGGGATTACCTAATCAGCAATTATATAAACCTATCAGTCTTTGTCTTGCAATTTGGAACATGAAAGGGAAGTTGCCGGTTTCTGCAAGCAAAAAAGAAAACAGGTGCAACAGTCAAAGTCCTCAGAAGAACTGCGGGTAGTTCTGCAGGATGCATAGAAAAAAACTGCACAAATTGTACCTGTCACACCTTTGTTTTATTAATTTCTATTTTCTAGGCTTTATATGTTTTTAGATTTTGTAGGGCACATGTGCACATCTATAGCATTTATTTGCATGTGCTTAAAACTTTAGTACAGTACTGTATAATCTCAAAATATCAGTCCAATGAGACAATTCACTTGTGTCATTTTACCTTACCTTGCTTTAGAGTGTGCTACAGTTATTGCACTGTCTAGTGCATTAGCAGATTAGCAAGGCAAACTAACTGTCTTAGCATCGCACACTCACCAGTGACACAAATGAGCTTTGCAACAACCTTCTAAGTAAGGTTTATATTTGTAGTGTCTCAGTAAACATTTGATGAAAGGTACAGTACAGGTTGTCCCCGACTTATGAACATTCGAGTTACGAATTTCTGCAGATACGAACAGACTGCATTCATAGATGTGAACAATTTACGGAAGTAGCTCTTGTGTATTGTACAAGATGTAGTAGCTCTTGTGTATTGTGATACTGCAGTGCACCAGAAATCAATACTTATAATTATATTCAATATTTTCAGTGTGCAAGTGAATAAATGCATAAAATGTCTAAAGTCCGGTATATTGTATGTGTTGTGTGTGTGTATGCGGGAGAATTGAGTCAGCCTCACCGGTTTCAATGAATCAGTCCGGGAGCACGATGATAGAAATGAAAATGTCTGTCCTGTAAAGCTGTCCTGATGGTGAATAATCCTAATTTCGGAAAATCTTCAATTAAACAGAGTTCACAGTCCAATACAGTGGAAAACAGCTCTGAGACAAAATGCCGTCCAGGAGTCCCCTCGCGATTTAAAGGCGCAGAGATAACACTGTGAGATTAAGTACTCCTTAGGCACGGTTACGGTTTTTGGCCACATGATGGCAGTGTGGGGAAGGGGGAAAGAGATTTAGTCAAGTGGATTGGTATGCTTTATATTGTATATTTGTGTCAAAGGCATATAAGTATCACTTTGTCAGACTTAAGAACAAATCCAACTTATGAACGCACTCCAGGAACAGAACTACCTGTATACAAATTACAGCTAAAAATAATTGTATCATTTTTTTCTTGTCTGGCAAACGGTAAATTGGAACTGATGTTGTGTGCAGGAAAGTAAAAGGCATCATACAGAGCACTTATAGCATAGGAGTAGTCCAAGGATATACTCAAGATATGCTCCAGTGTATCTATGGCTGTAGCATCATTTGCATGCTTTTGTGACAGAACCTTGATACTTCATTCATCTGGTTCACATCTGAAGCCCTACTGCTGAGGCTGACTCCACTGCTGTTCCTACTAGTGAGGCTGATCAAACTGATTGATCAACCCATTTTCATAAGCACAATCGGGGATGTATGCTTATCGGTGAGTCATTGCAAGGGTTTCAAGGTCATCCTCATTAATATCACCTTCACATGGACACTCCAGTTGTCGTTCATGTGATGGTGTCCCGGCATCATTTACAATTAACGAGCACAGTTTGACAACAAAGTGATAGACTGTTTGTCTGATTTACTTGATTTACTTTGTTTGAATTGTTGTTTATGGGAACGTTCTTTTTTTTTGTTCATTAAACTCTGAACAAAGTGGTTCAGTTGATTGTTTCAAAGCTCTGACACAAGGATTTACAACGTCAATGATATCAATGATAATGTTTTATTTTGTTCAATGCAAACAGAAAAACAAAAAAACTAAACAGAAAGCAAACAAACAAAAAAAACACCATAAATTTGGGTTATAATGAATGTAGAACCCTAGGACTTGTTACTATAGAAACAATCAAGTGTTTAAACAAAAGCATTGATATAAACCTTGACTTGCAGCGGCAATACTGTCAGAGCTGCTATTATAGACAATTAATCAACAAATCTTGACGAAACAGGGGTCCGTTCTTCGTACGTCGCTAACTCAGTTAGCTGGATTTAATTGTTGTGGATTTGTCCTGATCTTGGAT